>JAJOOI010017200.1:0-26867 GCA_029582585.1 Solanum bukasovii | reverse complement strand
GTATGAACATTTCTCCCTTTGAACTTCTTCCAATTCCTAGCTCTCCAGGTATGATATAGTACTGCTCCACAAATGGCTGCCATGATTTCCTTCTTGAACTGTACCCAGTGCTTCACTTTGATTTTGTCCAGCATTCTAGTAATCCCATTGATTTGTATTGTTGTCCCTGTCCATTGGTTGATCTCATGCCACACTGCTAATGTCCATTTGCACTCCTCAAATAAGTGCACAGTAGTCTCCATAACTTGCTCATCACACATGCAACATGCTACATCTTCAACTGGGATGTTCATTCTCACCTTTCTTTCTTGTGTAAGTAGTCTTCCTTGGACAGCCAGCCATACCATAAACCTATGCTTAGGCAAGGCCATGGAAGTCCAAATTAGCTCAGCAGTCCCCATTTTTGGCCTGTAACCCATTAATGCTAAATAACTTCTAGTAATAGAGTAATTACCAGACTGTGTTAACATATATCTACCCAAAAATATTTTAATAGAAGTTTTATAGTTTTAATTTCACTTGAAACAATTTTGAACATTGTAAAATATAAATAAAAAATTTAAATAAAAAAAAGAAAAGAAAAAAGAAGAATAATCAACTTTTTGTTAGAAATATTTAAGAATTTTGAATTAAACATCTCAAAACTTTATATAAATAAGTAACTCTTTTATAACAATATAAAAAATAATGTGTTGCCAAAGTACTATCGGACCAGATTTATCGTAAAATTGAGATTATTTCGATTCCTTCCTTATATAAGAGAGGAGCCCACGGGGCTTATTTATTGAAAAAGAGGGGGAGTAAGTTCAATAAAGTAACTGAAATCACATGCATGAATGCCCTCTAAATCTGTCTAAGCCAAGTTTTGAATAACACTACTTCTGTCACTACATAGGTCGGTCTGCTCGTATCCGCCATCTAAATTTGACTTTTTTTTTAAAAGAAAATATACTCTGTGTGTGAATAAGAGCTTTTTGTTTTGGTTTTAATTATCATTTATGGGTTTATGAAGGAGTAGAACTGATTTTCTTATTTAGAATATAATAGTATAAGTTATATATTTTAAAAAAATTAATTTGGGTATCAAATTATTGTATAGTGTATTATTAAGCTGCATGCCATTTCATATTTTTGTTGGGTTAAAACAATTCAAGAATATTCTTAAATTAATGTGAGATTTTATTCGTACACTCACATTCAATTTTACTTCTTCAAATTTAATCAGTAAATGTTTTTTTTTATTTTTATAATAGCTTTGTGATATTGTATTACACTTTTGTTATGAACTTTCACTTATTTGGTAAGATGAATAAACAATTAAAGCAATTTTGGTTTTCACAACTTCAACTTCATCTCATATGGACAATTGGCCCTAAATTTCATATGATTTATTACCATGGTTCACAAGTCAGATCATCAAAATATTTATGGGTAAAATTTGTGTATACACCAATCCAATACATGTGTCATGTGTTTGAATTTTATTGTTCATTTTACTTAACCTTACTTAATTAACCCTAGATCATACCCATGATCCCAATTATCCAATTTAGGGTTGTTTCCACCATAGAATCTGTAACAAAACCCTTCACCATCAATATTCACCCATTCTATTACGTTCTACGGATCAAAAAATGAAGTGAAAATCTTACCTTTAGCCTCAAGATTGGTGAAAAACGAGTGACACATCTGTTAAGAAAACAATAATTGACATAGTGAATTTATCATTTTACCCCTATTAATTATGAAGTAGATGAATTAAAATTTAAGATTTAATACTTTCATTTTTATAAATACTTGAAAAAAACAATTAATAAAGTCAAGTAATTAGTATTATAATGAGTTTGTTATTCAAAATGTTAGATGATTATTTCACTTTGTTAAGATTAAAAAGGTGGTTTAATTAGTTTAATTGATTTCGTATCATATTGTTGGAATCCTTTAATTTGGACCCGGTCCAATTCTTTCCTATTAAGCTAACCTAGAAGGCATTTCTTTCTTCCCCAAATCCCACAAAATCCGCCGTGATTAGTTGACCTTTCATCCAATCCCTCTTCTTTTTTTTTCTAAATAAAAAGAACCATTTTGAACCGAATCTCCTTTGAATTATTTCGCCCTCCCTCTCAAACGCTACAAGAGAAATAGTTTTGGTAATCTTCTTTGTTTCTGTCATTTAGAATCTTATTTGTTTGGGTGCTTGCTGTTGTTCTGTACACTATTTTCTTATGTTTTTGCTTTAGCTCTTTTTCTTTTGAATTTATCAATATGCTGTTTATGTTTCGATCATCCAATTGAAGTCTATATATGTTAGTCCTTTGGCTATCCACGGAAGAAATGGCTTCTAATTTGGGATTAACACAATGTTAATTTCCATGTTAAAAGTTTTTTGCTTATGAGGTTTCACATGCTTGCTTTACTTTTGAAACTTCTTTTTTTTAGAAATCGATAAACCATTTTTTTTCTTTTGAAACTCTTCTAAATAATTTTGTTTTTCCTTTTAAAATTTTTATCTGCCTTTGTATATAATTTTATACAACTAAATTTCATCTCTCCTAATCACATTCCTCTTTTCTCTCCTAAAAACACTCTTACAGTTCTATTTTGAAATATGAAATTCCTCAAACAATTTTTCAATCTTACAGGTAACTACATAAATCTTTTCCCAATCTTTTTGTTTTTTTGTTTGTATACTATTTGAGCTTTCATCTGGACGATGCGATTTTACCGGAACTTCTATTTCGACTGTTGCCGCCGTTGTTTCTACTTTTGTCACTGTTGTTGTTGTTCTTGTTCATAAATTATTCCGAAAAAGAATTTTGTCGTTAGGGTTTATTACTCATGCGTGACGATGCTGAGTGAACCTAATCGGCCTCTTATCGTCGATGATTCGATTGCTTTTCAAATTGATTCTAGGATTAAGGACCAATGTACCCGATTTGTATATTTAAGCACTAAAAGTTTTTATCAGAATTGGTAAATTTGTGTATATTTTCTTGTTATATACATAATTATGTTGAATCGCATTTATATATGTGTATATGTGGATCACATATTCATTATACGTATATACATATATAATTGTATATATAAATCATATGTGTTCATTATATGTATATGCAGGGGCGGCTCAACATAATTTGTGGCCTAAAGCGAAATTTTTATTAGAGGCCTAAAATCTATATAAATTTTATCTATATCTATTTATTTTTCTAAATTTCTAGACGTAAATTACTACTTAATATCTTTTATATAAATGATTTTTCAAACACTTTTTTTTTTTAATTATTAGTTTTAAGTAAGATTTTATCAATTCAACATTGAAAACATCATTTTATTGAGACAATTATTATATGAATTATTAACACAATTTTTTAAGTAAGAAGTTGATAAACTTTAAAGATAAGAGTTAGAATCATAGAATTTGATTCAAAAAGTTGATGACTTGGTATACCTACTTTAATATGAAAATTAACAAATAAATTTAAAAAAAGAATTTGTAATGCACTTTGTTCTTTTCGACTATTGATTCATATTTTTGAGAGTGTATTACTCTAACTATCAAAGATTTGAAGAAATAGAGTGCAAAAAGAGTTATAAAGGATAAATGATGTGAGTGTTAACGAAGAAAATGTAAGAATCCAAAACAATGTTTCCTTAATTTCTTCTATTTGAATGAGGTTAAGGCCAATGCCTAAAATTTTATAGGCAAGAGCCGGCCCTGTGTATATGCATATTCATCTTCATATACATATACAATTTATATTATATACAAATTCAGCCATCTATATACATATTCAAATATTATCCTATACATATATAATTATAATATACATATGGAACATATACGTTCTATGATAAATTCATGGTATAAAACATATAATATTTCATATGTAAACATATAATTTTTTTCCTTTTAATGGAGCTTCTTTAATATGATGAATCTTATTATTATGGTGTTATTATTGTAGTAGATGTCATTTTAGGCAAAAAAAAATCTGTTAGCATGAATAATGGGATTCATTATTATTTATGTTACTATATTTAGCGCTCATATATTCATTAATTAAAAGTAGATGATTTGTATACTTTTTTAACAAATAAATTAGGATATGACAATTGTATATTATTATTTTTGGGGAAAATTATGCGATTAAGCAAATTTATACTACTTAATTACTCATCATAGCTATAGATTGCTATAATTATCACTTGCGACTAACATTATACAATAATTACGTGGGCTGACTTCGAATTTGTATAATTAGTCACGTTTGTATATGTATAATTCGCCAGAATATACAAATACATATGTATAATATACAATTATCTAACCGATATACATATACAATTCATCTCTCTCCCACTCTCTGCCCTCTCTCCTCCCTCTTCCAATCTCGCTTGCCATATATACAGATGCATAAGTATAATATACAATTATCTAACCAATATACATATACAATTCATCTCTCTCCCACTCTTTTCCCTCTCTCTCCCAGTCTCGCTCGCCTCTCTCTTCCCTATAACATGTAACTACGAATTGTAATTATCAAACAATAACTATGGAGAGTAATTAATCTATTTTTGAGTGGCTATATGTGAAAATTCCTCTTATTTCTATTACCATATTTAGCGCTCATATATTCACAATCTATACAATTACTTTGTATATGGCAAACAGATTTAAGCAAATAATGCTCTATAGCTATAGTTTATCTAATTACGCTCCATAACTATAGCTAGTTTGCTATGTAAATTTTTATTTGTATATCCTAATTTATTTGTTAAAAAAGTATACAAATCATCCACTTTTAATTAATGAATATATAAGCGCTAAGTATACTTTATATCTTTCACTTCCTTTGCTGATGTGCGCTGCTTCCACAGATGGTTAATTTCCTTAACCCATCTACACAAATTAAAACATTAATTAGTGTCCTTCTGTAATTAACAAAATAAAAAAAAATTATAAGTGAAGTATAAGTCATGTGTAGTTGATAATTGACATATGATTTATTACATAAAATTTCAGGAATATTTGACCCCTAGTCTTGCAACATAAATGAAATATATTCCGATCGATTTAAGTTTGACGGTGTCATGGGTCAAGTTCAATGCGCAGGGGCGGATTTAGGAGGTCTTATGGGTCATGGTATCACGTGACACTATTTCTTTGAAAAAATTTACTAAATAGATAGATACGATTAAAAGGAAAAACAGATAAAACGGATATATTCACGGATGGGACACCCCTTAAACAAAATTAATGTGTAGCTCAATTGGTTAGACTTGAGAATTTTGTAGCTTGTGTTTCTCTGAGTTGCTTAAAATAAATGTATACAATCATATTAAATGTTTATTAGTGAAAAATATTTTGAAATAAATGAATGGAATTATAAGAAAGTGGCGAGTTCAAAATAACCTTGATCTCGTCATGGCAGCTTTATGATTATTAAATTTGAATAAAAATTCAAAAAAAAAATAATTCAGGAAAAACGTTTCCAAGGCAGCGAATTTAATTTTTATTTTTTTTAAGTAAAACGCTTTAAAAAAAGATAAATTTTTTAAAGTTGCTAACTTAATAGTAATGCTGATATTCATGATAATATAAATCATCTCGATCTTAACTCTTAAGCCTTAATCCTTAATCTTTGTAATATACAATAAAATCTGCCCAACGCTTTGGTTTTATAGAGTCCTTAGAAGCTTTTTCATTGTAAAAAGGTGGGCCCAACACGTATTGCGATGGTAATTTGGTGTCTGTGTGTTTTAGTAGAATAACTCTAACTAGAGAATTTATGTGGGATGTTAAGTTGAGTTTTTGGTCAACTTCAAACGACCATAACTCTTAGTTCAGGATGAGTTAGGTGTGTTTCTAGATATTATAGGAAAGATTGATTCCGAATTCGTATGAGTGAGACATGTCCATTTGAAGTTGAATTGTTCAAATAAGGAAAGTCTAATCTGAATTTTAAAAGGAGATTATGGTCTTTTCCACATCCCATGACTTAATTTCATTTTTTGGTAATTAATTGAGAGATAGGATTCAGATTATTTTGACCAAAAAAAAAAAAAGGAATTCTCTCTTTTTTTTTCAAAAATCAATAATGAATGGAATGACATGTCCCACTTGGAAAGCAGCCTCAACATCCCGAGAGATTCTGTCTTTTTTACTACATGAAATGAAACGGTTATTTGTGTACGCAATTTTTTAAGATGTATTTTTTTTTATATAAATTTAAAAAATTATCTAACACTTTGTTTGGATCATTGTTATCTATTATTTCTTAATGTACTGTATTGTATTGTACTATATGGTAGATACAATGTTTGGCTAGACTGTATTGTTTGTTGTTGTTTAATAACATTTTTATTGTTTGGTTTGATTGTATCATACTTAATTATAATTTATAAATTTACTAAAATATCCTTAATTATTCTAGGGTAGGAGGTTTGACTAGAATTAAATAATTCAGGGTAAATGGTAAAATAGTATTATGAAATATTATGTAGGATATAATTGGAAAAACAAATTAAGTAGCAATGGGAACACACCAAATCGATTGTTCCATAAAATGGGGGTTTTCATTGTTATGTAACAATGAAATTTAACAATACAATACAATACATTACATTTTAAGTAACCATCAAAACAAACATTGTAGGTATGATAACGATATAATACAATACATTGGATAACAAAAATTCAAACAGAGTGTAAATCAATGTAAAAAATAAATATCAAATAACCCATATTAGCATTAGTATTGATTTGAGGTTTATTAGAGTTAATAATATCTACGGATTATAATTTTTATTGGATCATTCAAAATTTTAAGTCCCAATCATGAAATAATATGTTACAAGATACTTCAAAAACTATGAATAATATAAAAAATATTTATAAACTATATGAAAATAAATATTTTTATGTATAAGTCAATGTAAACTTGCTCAACGGTGGCTTGTTAATTAAGAGAACTTGATAACTCGTATAAATTTATATATTGAAAAAAAATTATTAAAAAAAGAATTTAATTAAAGCAAATTTAGAATTTCTAAAATATAGGTATATTATATTTATTTATTTTTTTAAATGGGAGTTGAACTCTAATTCTCTGGATAACTCAATGTTCAATGAAATGAATTGATTAAACTTGTTGTAAATTGTAATGCAAGTATCAATTACAAATAATATTACATGGAAAATGTGTGGGGTATTCAAAAGACAAGAAAGAATGAATGGTTTATTTGCAAGCAACAATTATTTTTGTTACATAAAAACCAAATACATATTTCCTTAACCCATCTACACAAATTAAAACATTAATTAGTGCCCTAGGTATAATTAACAAAATAAAAAAAAATTAGAAGTGTAGTTGAGAATTGACCAAGGGTATGTTTGAAAGTTCATCGAGTAATTGAGTTTTGATTGTTTTTCATTTCGGGGAATCTAAAGGATCCTATAATCAGTGGTGTACTGTCTTGGATTGTTGTTAATTAAGATCGTCACTTAATTATATAAATATTTAATTTAATCTTTCTAAAATATAATAATTAATAAATATGCAACAACATTAATATGTAAATCTCTTGTTGATGTTAAATGAGGTTGATACCCAATAATACTCATTATTTTATCGAAAAAAGAAATAACTGGTTTTAAAAAATAAATTCAAGTTTAAGAGGAAATCACTTTTTAAAGGAGTAGCTACTTAATTTTTTAAAAGAAATTAAGAAAGCTTAACTTAAAGATTTTGAACAAAATTAAGCCTAGAAGTTATGAGAAAAAATGATTCAAGGTTCTTATTTACACTTTAAGAAGGTTTTTAAAGCATTTGAAGTGTCCGCTAATATACAATTATCCCACGACTTGAAAAATTATTTAATTTGACTAACTTTGAAAAATAGTTAATTAAAGAATGATCATTTTAAAAAGTCAATTGAAAAGAAATGAACTTGAACACTTGAAATAATTTAAGAAGGATGGCTAAGTAAAGAAAATTATTTAAACAAAATGATTCAAATGGAATAAATTATCATAACCAAAAAGGGTTCATCTTTAAGGAATTTAATTAAATTAACCAAAACATTTAGAGTTAAGAGTTAAAACACATTCAAATAGACATTTAAAGAAGAAAATATCCAGGTCTAACAAAATGCCCAAAAAAAATGGTCTATTGGGCCCAAAATCCAGATGTTGTCCGTCTGGACTGGTTTTGGACCCTCAGCTGCTGCCACACTTGTGCTTTGGCCCATGTATACCAGTGTATACAATCTGTTGTATACTTGCTGCATAGTCTGTATATCAGATGTATACAGCCCCTGCTTCTTATTATGAATCATTATGGAAATCAAGATAAGAAAGGTCATTAAATAGCTACTTATAACCAGAATGAAACGTAGCTAATTAACTAGGAAAGGCTACTAGAAATGACTGTACGGTAACACTCGGAAAATTTCTAACTTAAGACCTGAATTATTCTATAACACATTGCAACTCTACCCTTAAAATCTGAATTGTTTGTCGTAAGTATATGAGCTTAAACCGGGTGATGTCCTACTTGCTCATGGCTCATGTGTTATAAAGTCCTTTACCAAGTGTATCAAGAGTATTGATCTAGGGTCATAAGGGACGTCAAACACCAAGCCAAATTCAGACATTTATATTGGCTAAGTTCTTGCATGAGTTAATATAAATGTCAATTTCAAAAAATCATATCTTTCAACATATAAAGATTTGAAGAGGATATATTATTCGGGCCAAAATATTTATGAGAGCACTTTGAAAAGACAACTTTTGGGTTTAGGGTTCTCCTACCAAGACAGATAGTAAGTTTCTGAGGTTGAGGTGATTTATGTATACGCGGTTTTACCATATTATGAGTCTTGACTTTAATTAAAAAGTGTATACGATTCACACATATCCATTAATCTCTCTTTTTTTCTTTCAAAAAAACACTAATGAATATTTTTGTTCAATTGTTCAATGTAAACTTAAAGATCAAATAATCCATATTGCAAACAACAAATATTTTTCTTACATAAAAACCAAATACATATCACATTAATTAATTAAAATACATTAATAGAATACATATCACATTAATTAATTAAAATACATTAATAGAATATCTCTCACTCCTTTCCAAATTTGCTGATCGATGTGCGCTGCTTTGATAGATTGTTTCCTTAACCCATCTGACACAAATTAAAAACAGTAATTAGTGCACAAAATAGACATATTTTTGTTATAGAGTTTCTGAGAAAATGATCAAAATGGTCCTTAATGTATGGACTTGATGAAAATGGTCCTTTATGTATCATAAATTGTGATCAATTTGGTCCTTAACCCTAAAATTAATATTTTATTTTATTTTGCCGTCAAAATACACGAAATATGTAAAAGATGCACTCGTTCAAGACTTTCCTTCCCTTGTTTCCAAAAATTCCAAAATGACACATCAATTTTTTTTTAACAAAAAGGGCAAAATCGCTTCTGACGGAGTGATTTTCTTCTGACAAAATTGACGCTGTTACTCCTTTAAAAAACATAAAAATCGCTGCCGGTCCAAAAAAAAAATTCTTTTTTCTTTAAAATCGCTGTTGTGATTTATTTTTTTAACAACGCTGCCCCAGCAGCATTTAAAAAATAGAAATAGCTGCTATAGCAGCCATTTTCTTAAAAAAGTTCAAATTTTTTTTTATTAAAAATTCCCGAGGCGAGGACTGCTTAAAAAATAATGGGAAATCGCTCCACGTGTAGCGATTTTAGTTAATTTTTTTTTAAAATAATTGCTGCCATTAAAATTTTAGGGTTAAGGACCAAATTGATCACAATTTATGATACATAAAGGACCATTTCCATCAACTCCATACATTAAGGACCAAATGGAATCAAAGCCCATACATTAAGGACCATTTTGATCATTTTCTCTAGAGTTTCTCCACATAAAACAATTGTACAATTTTCATTCCAAAATTTCCAATGGAGGAATTTTCTTGTTTAATTTGGAATTGAGTTTTGACTCAACTAGTTGTGATTATAAGATTCTTTAAGATTTCCTAGAATTAAAATAATTGCCGCAAATTAAGCATATTGTGAATGGCACGAGGATGATTATCAATTTTTCTTGAGGAATCACTTTCACCTGGTACTTTATGGCCATCATTTTCATTTCGAGGAATCTAAATGATCTTATAGTCTTTTTTTGGGATCAATATCAACAATGAAGTTCATCCAACGATAAACTTAATCCGAATTATATAGCTACGACACAATCAAACTCGAACGAACAAAATGTTGAATTGAATCGTACTAGTCTCTACTCATTTTTGTACTTGTTGTTTTATTTTCCAATTATTTCTTCAATTAAGAAAACGAAAGAGAATAAATAAGATTCTCTAAGCTCATCCGGAAGGATCTCATAATTTAATTATCCATAACTGTTTATGTCTCTAGTATGACCAATACTTGTTGAAATCTGGAGGGAAGTGAGGTAAATGGCCGATCACAATTTGAGTCAAATAAAGTAAGAAAATCAGGGCAAAATTCGTATATATTTTACTGCATCACTATCCACATTTAAAAGAATGTTGTTAATTACCTGTGACGGGGTTGTTATTTAGACGTCCTCAACTGAGAAATTGGTGGATGAATTTATGGCCGGTGCCGTTGCCGGTACTGTGCCGTTGCCACTACGGCGGCGGCGCCACCACCAAATAGCCATGCTTAGGATAGTAAAGATCAACGAAATGTTGAGAACAAACTTAACTGTAATGTTACGAATGGAGTGATAAGCATAGATACTCTTTAGATATATCTAGGGATAGAAGCACAGTAGCATCATTCATCAAGCAGTAGACATCCTTGTCTTACTACTTGCCAAAATAACTTTTTTGAAGAAGCATTTGGAAAATTAAAAAAATATTTTAAAATAAGTTTGATTTTAAAAGTTTGGTCAAACAAAATTATTAATCCCAAATCTAAAATCCTAATGTTCAAAAATTAGTTGATCTTTTCTCTAATTTGTTCTTTCCTTTAAGCGACGACATCATTTTTAGAAATTTTTGCGTACGCCACTGAGCACGGACATGCTGATAAAAAAAATAAATTATAAAAACAGTGTACTCATATATACAACGCACAAGATGGCATTTGGTGTTGGTGATATAGGGTAGCGCTTCACCGTTGCGACTTGGGTTCAAGCCTACCCAAAACTGCATGTTTATGTTTTTAATATAAGTTTTAAATTTAGAGGGAGTTTATGATATTGATGCATCCGAAGTCTTCAAATTCTGAGTTCACCCAGGGATGATCTATGTACAATGGTGGGGTGCCACACCACCCAACGACCTCGGTTGTTTATATATATATAATATGAAAATTAAATAGATATATATTCTCTATGTCCCTAGTTACTTGTCCACTTTTGAATTAACACACATATTAAGAAAAAACAATGATTGACATAATGAGTTTACTATTTTACCCTTATTAATTATAAAATGGATGAATTAAAAACTTAAGATTCTCGATAAGTTCTACCTTTTTCAAAAGTAATTAATTGAAGGTATTATAATAGGTAAATTCTCTACTCAGAGATAGGGGTGTGTATTGGTCGATTCGGTTCAATTTTAAGTATTATCGGTTTGATTTATCGATTTTTGGTTTTTAAATATGCTAAACTGATAACCAAACCAATAAAGATATTTATTATCGGTTTTCGGTTTATCAATTTCAGGTCTTTAACGGTTCAGTTTTCGATTTAAACCAATAAGAAAATGCTTTCAAAACAAATAAATGACTTATCCAACAATTTGACGTGATACACATACATCGAAATAATCATCCCAAACGGAAAAACAGGGACCAACTTGATGTATTTTGATCATTACAACAAAGTCTTGGTCAATTTTCGATCACCATAATATAAAAAAAGGAGGTCCCTTTATGCAATAAAGAAAATCAAATAAAACCAAATCATAGACAAATGTCAAAACAGTAGCAAATGAGGCCATGCTTACGGTAAATCATGTTATAAAGAACAGACCCAACTAAATGGAGTTCTTACGTTATTTTTTAAAAAAAAACACAAAATCTGAATTTCTGACGTTAATCAAATTGCAGATATTTACAATTGTACAAAAGCTAATATTAGTTAATTATAAACTAACTAAAGTAAAAGGGTTAAATAACTAAAAGTAGAGAGGAGAGTTAACTGTTAAGTAGTGTTAATTATATTGCTAAAGTTTTTATATTTAGTCTAATATACTACTAATTATATTAATATTTTTTGTTTAATATATTATATATATGTATAACCAGGGGCGAAGCCACCAATAAAAAACCTTTATCTTTTCATTTTCTCCTATTATTAAATAAATAAAGAGAGAAATTGATCTGACAAACTTAATTAGAACTTTAAACTTGTCATTTCCTAAATTTAATTTTATTATTTTTCCTTTTAACTAAGAAATATCTCCTTTTTCATTATATTTTACATTTTTATATATATTAAAAGTTTTTATCTTCACAAGTTATATTTCCATTATCTCTATTAACTCCTCATGATAACCCCAAAATTTAAATGAATAAACTTATGATAACTTATTGTGTTTCTTAACCCTTTTCCCTATTTGATAACTAATTATGCAGTAAATTATTATGCTACCATGTTTCTATAAAAGCAACAGATCTCAATTTCAAGTCCTGGGTCCCTGTTTGGATCTCCTTATCTATTTTTCAATAACAAGAAAAGCTAGCATTCCTCTTTTTTGAGAAAAGTTAAAGATAACATTATACCAAGGAAATTGAAATTATGCAAATCAACCAAAATTTCGATATCCAAACACCATAAAGGTTCGACAAAATAAGGTCGAAGGTGGAAATTGAAAAGGCAACACAATATCTAGAATGAACAAAACTTTAAATATTCGACAGGATAAGAAAATGGTGAATGAACACAAAAGTTCTTCGAATTCTCGAGTATCTTCTAATCAATCTAGGGGGGGAGGGGACACATTAACTCTTCCATCTTCAAAGGTCTTGCACGCTCAAACCTACATATCAAAATATACTCAAAACAATGAGATTCATGATCATCGATAAGTAGCAACTATAGGACTATAAAACTAGTCAACTAAAACAGCATAGCTAAAGTGAAAGCACCAAAAGATAAGTATACCTGGAGGAAGTGACTGCTTCAACTTGTCAGCCTTCTCAAAGTCAGACACACAGAGTGTGTACAGGTACTTGGAGCAGCGAACCTTGAACTTAACCATATCCTTGTTCTTCTTGATCTTGACAGATCGTGCATCTTTCCTCCTTGCTGTTAGGAGAAAATCCTTGATCTCGTGGATTTGCTTCGGCTGAAACCAATAAAAAAAGGTTCAGTTAAGCAGTCATCTCTCCCACAAGGATAAAAATTTGCACTAAATAGGCCTAAGCAAGTTCCCATACACAACCCTCAACAAATCAAATGGCTATGCACATTAAACATTTGCCTGATTAGCAAGTAAGAACTAATGTATGTAGGATAAAGCGAGGAAAAAGAAAACAAGGAATCACATTCATCAAGATATAAGCTATAATCAAATTGTCAAACTTCATTTCTTTTACCAATACAAGACCTACTAGCAACTAGAAGATAAGTAGCTTCATCCACATTCGCACAACTGCTCAACACATACCAAGATTATCTAACAAATGCACACATAAGCAGATAAGAGAGTCAAGACAAGAAAATAACCCTGAAGAAATCCAGTTTTTTATGAAGTAATCAACTTTGCTGGCATCAAGTAGATACAAAAGAGATGACAAAGTTCAGAAAGAAATCAGGGAAGCCTAGAGGACATAATATCCAGTTGCTTCAGTAGCAACTAAAAGAGGGCTAAAATCTTGGATTAAACAACACTTCAAGCACCACTAATAGAATCTAATAAATCCACATCATGTATTCAATACATCAAGACTTATTTTTTCATAACAGAAAATTCCTAGATACCAAGTTTTGCCAGCAAAAGCAAACCTTTCCCATTTAGATACTATGCTTTTGCAAAACAAGAGCCTAACCAATCCATCAGCACCTAAAGCTCTAACCACCAGGTCAGAGTCCAGAGGCTCGAGAATAGCTTTACTATTATTCACAAAAAAGTGCCAGAAATTAACACTACAAGCACCACCAAAATAATCTACTATCTCCACACATCAGGAGTGTTTTTTTCACAACAGAAAACTCCTAGAGGTTCAGTAGCTCACAGTTCAAAACTCAATGAATAACGAGCCCCCTCTCATCCCTCCACCACTTAGACACTGTCTTTTGGCCACAAACCAGTATCAACCACTAAACTCACCCATCACCACCTAAGGTCTTACCACTTAGACACTAAACTTCCAGCCACAAACCTGCATCAAAACTCACCCATCACCCATCACCCCCTAAGCTCTTACCACTAAATCAAACCCTTCAACACTCAAGCTTAGCTTTATTATTCACAAAAAATCTCCCAGAGAAGTACTAATTTCAAAAGCACCTAAACAAAATTAGGTTACATCTGAAACACTAACACTTGAACAAACCCAAAAAACAGAGAAAAAACAAAACTTAAATCACATATAAACCCAATAATTAACAAATCCCATCCCAAAAGCCTCAAGATTTACCTCATACAACACAAACTAGTTTTAAAAAAACTACAACAAAACATTTAATCATCAAAACCTCATCTAAAAACAGAACTTCACAACAAAATGACCAAGCATATAGTAAATTCAACAATGTAACCCACAAAAAGAAGAAAAACTCACCATGATTAGGTCTTCAAATTAGGGTTTTGTTGCTGTTCCTGCTGCTGCTGCTGAAGGAGAAGACAAATGGAAAAACGAAGAGGCGGTAACTATATAAATGGGATCGCTAAAAAAACCCTAATTTGTTCACTTTACAATTTTACCCCTAACCCGGTACCGGAACCGGAACCGAACCGGCCCAGCCCATTAAGATCCCGGCAGGCCCGGCACAATTACCCACCTTTGTTACAGGGCCTTAACTAGCCGTTGGGCAACGGCCCAATAACGGATATATTTTCTTACCATATAACTTTGGAAAACTACACTTTAGTCCCAAAATCCCAACTATAAATACCCCAAAAAAAATCATTTTTTTTCACTCACGTTCTCTCTCTCAAATCATCTCTCTAAGTTGTTTGCTACTCGATGGTTATCTGCTTTTGACTTGATACGACAGTTTGGTAAACTCGTTCTATCTTACTTCCGTATTAAATTTGTTAGTTTTGTTGTGCTATGTCTTCGAGTAAAGGTGTGTTTAAGGGAGGGGGTAAGAATAAAGGTAAGTCATCTATTTCTATTAATCAAAAACTTCCTCGTAAGTCTGAAGATGATTCTTTAGAGGATAGTGAAGATTGTATGCATGATAATAATAATAATAATAAAAATCGCGAAAGTGTATCGAGTGAGGAGGAAGAATCTAAGGAGGTTTCTAGTATGGAAAAAACTATTGACGATGATTTAAATAATAAAAAATTATTTGGTGATAGAAAGAAATATAAAAAAGAAATTATAAAATCAATAGCTAGTGAAAAACCTCTTGATTTTACTTCTCCTAAAGATTTTAATACATATATCAATAGATTATATTCTAATCGTTTGATTAATGGTATTCCTAGAATAACTTGTTTAAATAATGTTATGAATTTTTATACACAATATCAACGATATTTACGTTATTATTTTTCGAAACTTGATTGTAGAGTTTCTCTTGCACTTGATATTTGTCGTGATGTTCGTAACTTAGATTATTTAATTGTTACATGTCATTGGATAAATTCCGATTGGATAATGGAAAATCGTATTATTGCTTGTCGTTTTATTGAAGATAAAAATAATAGTCCTTTTATTGTTGCATCTATTAGAGATATTTTGACTTTTTTTGGTCTTAATAATAAAATTATGTGTATTTCTTTTAATAATAATTTTAATGATATTTCATCTTTAGAAATTCAATCTGTACCACCTTTAAATGGAAATTTTCATGTTAAATATATATGTGAAATTTTTAATTTAATTGTACATGATATAATTGATCTTTTTAGTTCTTATATTACCAAAATTAGAGGAGCAATAACATTTATTTTTCAAAATAATTCAAAAACAAGAATTAAAGAATTTAGGAAAAATTGCAATGATTTTAACCTTAAACCAAAAAAAATATCAATAGATATTTCTACAAATTGGAATTCTTTATACATTATGTTAAATGTTGCATATAAATATAGGGAGCCAATTTCTGTTACATATAATAATTATATTGAAAATTCAGCTAATTTTTTAATTGATTCAGATTGGGATATTATTAAAGTTCTTGTCAAAATTTTATTAAAAATTCATAATACTATTAAAGAATTTTTTAGTAATTGTGATCCTCATATTTGTGGCATTTTAAGACATATTGCTGATTTTGCTTATTTACTTTCTAAATATAAGGATAATGAAATTTATAAAGAGATTATTATTCCGATAAAAGAAAAAATCAAAAAATATTTTATTCCTATGCCGCCTATTTTTCAAATTTGTGCTGTATTAAATCCTAATATAAAATTAATTTATGCAAAAGGATATACAGGAATATTATATCAATGTTTAGATATTGGTGAGGAAGAAAAACCAGATTTGGAAAGTTTATTTTCAAATACAGAAGCATTATTTAATTATTATCAGCAATTAATAATAGATGATGAAAAATTAAATAATTCTAGTGAAGAAGAAGAAGATGATGATGATTTTATGGAAAATTTAATAGGTATAGGTAAAGTAAGTGAGTTTGATTCTTATATGAGCCAACACGGTGAACGTTCTGATATTAGTATTTTGCAGAGGTGGAAGGATAGATCAAAATTTACACGTGTTATTGCGAAAATGGCTCGGGATGTGCTAAGTGTTCCAGTTGTTTCAACGCGGATTATGATTGGTGACAACAACCGGTCATTATTTAGGAAGACAACGGAAATGGCAGTATGTGTTGAAGATTGGATTAAAACAGAGAGAAGAAAGCAACATGTAGAAAAAACGGAAGACGAAGATGAAGACGAAGAACTTGAAGATGTCATGATAATGTCGGATGATGATGAAAGTGATAATCAAGATTATCCAACTCCAATTAATCCTTCTTATATTGATATTAAGGAGATGATTAAAATTTTTAGAAAAAATTGATCAATAAATTCATATAGTATTTAGAAATTTCTATTATTTTTTTGTGTTAAAACTTCATGAGAGTGGAACCTCTAGACTCTTGTTGAAATTTGCAAGTCTAAGTTCAGAAATGAAAGTAATTAACTTTCAATTTTTTATAAATTTTGAATATTTTAAATACCAAAAATTATCTTGTTGAAATTTGCAAGTTTTTAGTTCTATTCATACAAATTTTGTATAAAATTTGAATATTTTAAATACCAAAAATTATCCTCAAATAAATTATTAAGTTTCAAGTTTGCGTTCGAAGAACAAAGATATTTTCACAAGTTGATATGTTGTGAATATATTCAACCCTTCACAAGTTATGTTGTGAATATATTCAACCCTCTCTTACCTCTCACTCCAAGTTTGAGTTCGAATAACAAAGATCATCCTCTCGATCTTCATGAGATAAAATTAAAATATGCATACAAAAATAACTTTTGAAACTATCGATATGCAAATTCAGAATACACGGAGTAACTCTATTAAAATCCGAGACCTCTGGTTAACGATGAATAGTTCAATCCTCTTGCCACTCTCATAGGTGCCAAAAAAAAATTTAAAAAAAAATCCCTTGTAACCAAGATATCAACTGAAGTAAGGCTCTTAGTTTAAACTAAGAAATTGTACAAGACTGCAACTGCATTAATAATAAACAAGAAGTCGATGGAACTACCATTCTAGGAAAGAGTACTGTACTCAAAGTGTGTCGCGCCTAGTGTTTAAAAGCATTTTCGATGAACAACAGAAGGGCCACTCTCGTCGTAATCAGCTTTGGTTATGTGCTGGTTTTGAGGGAAGACAACTTTGGCAAGTATAGCACCACCAATCCATGCTGAATAGGAAGTCAAGTTCTCTGGCATATATTCTGGAGGCTGTAAAGAATATCATAAAATCAAAATTCAATAAGTAGCTTATGACATCGCGCTCAATTAGAGAAGCAGTGGTAGTTCATGATTCGGGATTAAGCAAAAGGCTAAGGAAAATTTCGCACTACCTTCTCTCTATTGGTTGAGGGACTTGTATCATAGGTTACAAGTTCACCAATCCATGCTGAATAGAGGAGTGGTTGGCCTAAAGGGTTGGCTCCAGACAGATTTCTCGGTTATTAAAAACAAAATCAATCCATTTTCCTCTAAGTTGGGAGTTCTCACAATGACTTGGGCTGACAATCCTAAGTCGCTTTTATGATGGAAAGATGAAAGCGGTAGGGTATTGTGACAAGGGGCACAAATATGGCAAAGAGGCAAAAAGAACCTAAGCTGTCAACCAAGGATTTACAAGAAAGATACCTTTACTAGCGAAGGACGAACTGCTGATGAGCAAAGGGTAGCTTCTCTCTGAAACCGTTCCTCAAACCCTGCAACCATGAGCAACACAAAAGTTTAATTTATTTTGTAATGGTAACAGTATATTCATCAGCACAAATGCTATGCTGGTAGCCAAATTTACAAAGATCCAAAGAGTTATCTATCCTGGTCTACTTACAAGGACTCTAAGAACTGTAATATTGACTCTGTTTCAACTACAAAAAAGTTCTTTATACCACAAATTAAAAGACACGTAGCAATCTTCTGTAATGTGTTCGTCTTCAAAGCACCTAGCATTTCTCTCCAAACGCTCCACCATATACAAGTTTCATTCACATGTATGTTAGCCCGCAAGACCCAAGGAACACCAGAGTCTAGAGTTTACAAATGGCCAGTGCAAACTTCAGAAGGAAGGAGGCAATTTGAGCATGACCAATCCATCCGTGCCAACTGACTGATTGAGGGTCTCTCGATCCATTCCCCTCTTCACCTTACACTCATTGGTGATATATGTTAGCTTAAGTAGTGATGGGGAGGAGGAACAAATTTTACTTCTCTTCAATCTGATGCTCCAAACTGATCTACCTCAAGTTACAATTATTGTTGTTGTGTTCTTGTTGTTATTTATAAAAGTATACTACACCGATATAGCTATGTTATTTATTATTTTATAAAACCAGCTCTTTCTAATTTGTTAATAACCGTGGTGTGTCTTTCACAGACCAAAAACACAAGTGTCCATGCAAACCTATCCCACCAAGGCTGAAGCATATAGGTTCTCACTTAGTGTTGGAGGCAGAGATTCAAACCGGGACATTTCCAAGTTATTACTTGTGTGTCTCGACCTCTAAGCTATCCATTTTGGGACTTACCAATGCTAACTCATAAACAAGTCGATCAGCTCTTCCCGCTAGTCATTTGGGTCATTTTAATGTGCAAGCTATAAATCTAAACCAGTATGGTAAGAAAAGATAGTAAGATCACAAGGGGATTTGTGTCCTGGAACTTGGAAGAAATATTACCAATCAAAGGAGAGAAATAACCCCTCTGATCAACGGCACACTCATTAGTATTTCAATATTTTGTTTTGTCATCACGATGTTGGCATTGATTAAGAATATTACAGGAATAGACAAACTTCCTAGTTAGGAGAAGAGGAAGGGAGATATTGACACTGCCTTAATGTTTCACTCGGTATTTGTCAAACAGTTGCTGTAGCCATCAAGGATTTAAAGCACAAGCCAATTCAATGAATGATTCTTGTTGATGTGTGCTACTTATGGTCCAATAGCTAAATATCGGCTCACCAGACCTCTTCTAGTCTCCCAAGGAATAGTGGAAATACATTCACATCCAATGGATTGGATTTGGGCCAGTAGATTTTCTATAGTGAAATTCACTGACAAGATAGTCATAGCGAGCTGCTTAGGCAATTTGATGGGAAAATACTTAATATCATCCCCCACCCCACCCAAACCAAAACAAGCATAGAAAGAAATGCTATCGGGATAATCTACATAAAAGAAGGCTAGGGCATCGGAGAATTTGAGGATGACTATCCACCTACACTATGCTTGGCAAAGGGTTTAAAGAGGAAAAGAAAAGAAAGCCAATCTCAAATGTATCAGTAGATAAATATTGAAAGCTTGCCAAACAAAATACCAATAACGGAACATAAAAAAGGAATAATACACTTCCCAGTTGCATTAATTTGAACGAGAAATGCTGTCTGTAATAAAAGCATTTCAAATACAAACAATAAAATTGAACTATTTGAGATAAAACCAACCAAAGTCCAAACAAGAAGAAACTAAAAAGTTTAGTAACAAAACAGACACGAAGAAATACAGGAAAATATGAGCATTTGTCAATCATATTCAACTAAATAAAGAGATGAACAAAACTGACCAGTTAAAGTAGCAGTGCCACCACAAAGTACTGTGTTCTCTAGCAGCTGGCGATGATTTTCAGATGACACAGACGAGATACTATGAACAAGCTGCTCAACTATTCCATGAGTATCATTACCCAATATAGATGGTTGAAACAATGCCTCTCCAACAGTGTATCTTTCTTTTCCAATTGTGATTACCTAAAGCACAAAAATTGAAATGAGATTCATTCAGACATCAACAGTTCTACATGCTAGATAAGGATGACATAACGACAACAAACAAAAGCCTGCAAGAACTTTTTTTTATCAAAACCACTAAACTGGAATACACAATGATCTTAAAATACAACTCCCCTTACTGCTATTAATGTAAGATGTTTAGTGGAATGCAAAAAGCTCAGCCTTTAGTTTCTATCTTATGATATCTACGTAGTTCTCTAATATTCAAGGATCATAGTTCACATTGATGGCAAGACCCCATTTTCTCAATCTTTTCTAACTTTCCTGTATAGGCTTCCCTAGTTCCTTCAATTCCCTTCTATCCTGAAAATGAGTATTGCACATGGCAGCACTCTTTGGAGCCCTAACTGGATGACTTATTCTATTCCACAGAAAGAAGCAGAGAAAATATCTAAGATCAATCCTAATAATTTTTAAAATCAAATCAGTCTCCGACCTCATAAAAGGGAAGCGAAAGACATCAATCCTAGAATTGTTAAATTCAGATCAGTCTTCAACCCCATAATGGGTCACCAAAAGAACTCACAAATGGAGGTTTTAAGCCTCTTTGCTGGAACAAGACAATTAGAAAAGAGAGTTCAAAAGCAGTAATGTACTGGCTTGTTCTACACCACAATGTCCTTAGAGAAATCAAATGAAGGATTTCTTTCAGCGGTTTGAAAACAAAAGCTTATGTTTACCTTAAGAAACTAGAATAAGTTCTAGAAATTAAAGATGTATTAAAATACAACCAACTGGTTTTCTATCAACTTCATATAATGGTGCCTTATAAGCTGAAATGTAGTGCACAAAAACCTGGCCATCAGGCAGAGTATGTTTCTCTTCCAGGCATGAGTGTTGAAGCTTCTCATAGGCAATATCATCATCAGCACAGCATGCATACTGCTCTTTCAATTTTTCAACATCAGAAATATTGAGTTTCACTGTGGGATTTGATTTACTAAGCTCATCTGCTAGTAGCTTTGTCAAATCCAAACCCCCAACTTCCAACCTTCTTGATGCTATGTGCTGAACAGCACCCTCAATGACAGGTGCAATATCTAAAAGGTCATAAAAAGACATTCGGAAGAACTCTGAGAAATCAACACAGATGGGAGAAAAACCAAGGAAAAGTAAAGCAACATTTCCAAAATAGAATACAAACAGTTTAACTTTTAGAAGAAAAGAAGCACACAAAAAAAAACTTGAATGTTCATTATACAAAAATAAGCAAAAGTCATATTTCTTATAGCAACCAGAGCGAAATCAATTCTCACAGTTCCTTGATCCAAGGCAAGAGAAGAAAACATCATTGTTCTGCCCATACCAAATGAATAGAGGCTACAAGATTCTTTTCTTTCTTCCCATTTATTTGTAAAACGTAAGCATCAAAAGGGTCTCACCGTACCAACCCTGAATAGTGATGAGTGATAAAGATATTTTTCCTACTGCTCAAATTTTCTCAAAAGCAAAATTGTGTTACTATGAGCTCTCAAATTACAATACTTCTATACTCAAATGATGAAGTCTCTAATTATACGGAAGAATATGTAGCATTTATATGCAAGAGTGTAATTACAACATTCCAAGCAAATATCCTCCTTGTAGAAGCCCAAATCTAACTTTTTAAGATGCAAGAAGATGAATAAAAAATATTCAAGGTCATGAGAATTATCATGTTCTATACAGATGTGCTGATCACCAGCACACACTCTTCTCCTGAATATATGTCGAGAAAAAAAAATCTGGGGCGATAGTGGTGAACATGGCCAAAGAAGGTGGAAACACAAGGTGGACATGTGCATTGAACCTTAGTTGCGCGGACTCTTCACTTTTGATGCCGCACCCGTCTCGGATTCTTCAAAAATACACTACTTTTGGCGAATCCGACACGCACCCGTTGGCCTTTTTGAAGAGTCCGAGCAACATAGCATTGAACAGGAAGAAATGAGGTATCGCCTCTTTTTGTCTTCAAGACAACTTGTTAGCTGCAGTTCTCAATATTTACTTGTGCACATCCAGTCGACTAGAGTTTAAAATCAGGCTTCTACAACCATTGACCTCTTTTTTTACACTCTTCTTGTGGATATGCTTCTCACCAAGGGAGATTGCTCCTACCCACGTGCCCCCTAATACCTCTAAGCAAAGTGATAAACCATCCCAGGTACTGGTTCTTTGTAAACATTACCTCAGTCAGGAAAGCCAGTAGCTTGAAACCTTTCATGAGATACCCTTCTCTTTTTCTAGAGCTCATATTTAAGGTTAGTACTTTTTGTGGATGCATGTGTGGTGCCGTCCCTGAGGGATATGGCTGAAGCAAGGTTGAAGGGCCTCATTTGTACTTTTTTTTTTTCATAAATCAGCATTAACTGTAATAGGTACAGCTTAAAAAGGCTCAACTATAAATAGACGAAGAAAACGCAGATGAGGGGCATATCAACCCTAGTATACATAGACTGGATTATTACCCAGATCTGTTTCTCGAAACAAATAAAACCAATAGTACTACTAAGTTTTTTCAACCAATACTGCAATGATAACCACATTCTCAAGCCTTCATGTCTCTGCTCACTTATACTTTGCAACTCAAAGGAAATAGAAACAAAAGTATGTTTGCTACCTAATGACTAGTAACAACATAAGTAGGCTAAATCTGATAACGGAAGCGGGAAGACTAAGAGACAGAAAAAACAAAGAATCTTCAAATACTTGGATCTTGAAGGATGATAAGTTTTAAGGTAATGCAGATACCAATTTTCCCATGGCCAACATCAACAGTACAGCCAGATATGCGTCCAACTGCATAAAGCGACAATACTGCCTGCTCAGAGGCATAAAACCCCGAGATGTTGAATGTTTCAAACATCAACTGCACCAATTGTTCCCTAACAGCCTGTTGACACAAAGGCAGCAATATATATATTAAATTACATTTCCATACCAATACACAGAAAAGACACTAACTTGATGTTGCAGTTGAAAAACAATAAGCCAAATCAAGCATCCAGCACCAATGACTTGCTATTTTCTCTATATTTCAAGACTTTTCTTTAACCTCATAAGACCAAGCCAATTACTAATCCCTGAAGATCCTGTTTAAGCTGCATAACTAGATATGCCAAATTACAGAAAGCAATGCCACCAAAGACATATTCACTTAGTTGCTATTCCTTTTTTAATTTTAATACGATGGTTTCTGGACCAGCTTGAGTGCATTTAGACTAATCCATATGTCGGTCCACAAGCACATGTTGCCAAGGTTATACTAATCATGCCCACCAACCTGGAGTAAATGGGCTTACACCAAAGGTTGTAACTAGGATTTGAAACTGAGATTTCCATGCTCTCTCGTTACTATTCCTTAGCAAAGGAGTAAAGCTTTTCAAGCTGACATTACAGCTCATCCAATATGCAATTCTTTAAATCATTTTCTTGTCATGTGCACTACTAACTACAGTAGTTTGCATACTCAAAAACCATTCACTAATTTCTACAGAAATTTGGTACTAGCCCCCCAAAAAATAAATAAATTACAGAAATTCTAAAAAAGGTTTTAAAGAAAATCAACAACTCACCTTGGGAGTGCAGAGTGGGTCAGTGAACAAAATTTGACCTTCATTTCCAATTTCCCAACCAAGACCAGAATAAAGAACATGATGCAACAGGTCTTCCATTGCATCCCAATCTTTAACGAAACCTCTCTCAATGGGATCCACAGCCACTTCCTCCTCCTCAAACAAGGAACCTTCATCATCTTCAGGAATGCGTTTCATTTGGGTTGGTATCACCTAAACCACACATTCCCAAATTTACAAAAAGCATTAACTATACCATTACCATCTTAAATACCCAAAAAATACACAGTTCCAATCTTGAAGCTCTTTCCTCATAAGGTTTTCTTGTTCTTCATTCACAAAGTTACAAAAAGCATTAACTATATCAATATCATCTTAAAACCCAAAAAAAAATATCGCACAAAATTGGGGAAAAATAACAAGTAAATAGCAGAAAGTTTCAATCTTGAAGCTCTTTCCTTATGGGGTTTTCTTGTATTTCATTCCCAAAGTTACAAAAAGCCTTAACTACATCATTACCATCTTAAAACCCAAAAAAAATCACACAAATTGGAAAAACAAGTAAATACCAGAAAGTTCTAATCTTGAAGCTCTTTTCTTATGGGGTACAAAAAGCATTAACTACATCATTACCATCTTAAAAACCCAAAAAATCCACACAAAATTGGAGCAATTAACAAGTAAATAGCAGAAAGTTTCAATCTTGAAGCTCTTTCCTTATGGTTTTTTCTTTTACTTCATTCCCAAAGTTACCGAAAGCATTAACTACATCATTACCATCTTAAAAACCCAAAAAAATCCACACAAAATTGGAGCAATTAACAAGTAAATAGCAGAAAGTTCCAATTTTGAAGCTAAATTCGTATGGGGTTTTCCTGTACTTCATTCCCAAAGTTACATAAAACATTAACTACATCATTACCATCATAACACCCCACCCACCCCCACCCCCGCGAAAAAAAACACAAATTGAGGCAAAATTAACAAGTAAATAGCAAAAAGTTCCAATCTTGCAGCTCTTTTCATATGGGGTTTTCTTATACTCTGCCTATACACAACCAAAATCAAGAAAAAGAGTAACAGATACAGTATAACCATTACAAATCTCCAAACTTTCACGCAAATTGAGGTAAAATAGCTAGAAAACTCCAAATTTGAACCTTTTTTTTTTGGTGGGGTTCCTATTTTACAGTTAACAAAAGTAAAAAAGTACCATAGCAGGAGTTTGATCTGGAATAGCGAAACCAGCTTTGAGCAATTTAGAACCAGCATCCACTACTACTGCCTCCATTGTTGAAGGCTCTGAGAAATTGTTGTCTCTCTTTCTCTTTGAGTAAATCAAATTTCAAGAACTGATGAAAGTAAATTGAATTTGCTGCTATTCCCACCTCTTTTATTTTCTTCCCCTTTTCATCTTTCTTCACTCTTCATTTTTATATTATTTTTTCCATATTTTGGTAAGTGGTTTTTATTATTTTTTTGTGTGTGTTTTGATATGATAGAAAATATTTTTTTGAAAAAATCATTTTTTATAAAAAAAAAAAAAAGAAGAAGAAGAAGGAAAATGACTTGAAATACACTCAAATCATGATATTTTTATTGTTATACACTTTTTAACAGGTCTTTTATTATTATACATTCTTTAATAGGTTTGAATGATTAGTAAAGTTATTTTTGTTTACAAATATGACTTTGTATTATCATGATTTGAGTTTCTTTTTTTTATTTCTTGTCTAGTGTTGAATATGTGTATTGGAATTTATCTGAATTCGCGCGTAAAATGCATTTGTATCTACCTTATATGTGTCATATAACTTGTTTGGTAAAGTTTTAGGAGGCCAAAAATGCTTCTTTTTTTTTATAAAAAAAGTGAGATATTTGATTGAGGTAAGAAAGAAAATAAGTTTTTTGAAGAGTAAAAGAAACTGTTTTTCATAAGTTAAATAATTTATTGGAAAAATTCACATATATCTAAAGTTGATTAACCAGCGGTTTCAAATTCAAATTTTAGGAACGGTGTAATATCTAGTAGAAAACGATTTTCCCTTTAAAATGTCTTATATAGCATGAATCAAGATTAATCGAACAAATGGAGTTTCAAATATGAGATGACTATACAAACATATGTAAAATTTCCTCAATTTTTTCATGCTTGAAAAGTATCAGCTTATTTACAATAGTTCCAAAAAAAACATGTAGCAACTATAGCATATAATAAGTTGCCTCATTTCACTACCCAAAAAATAATTACAAAGTTTCCATTTACAATTATTTTGGCAGAAGCAAAACTGGATTGCTGCTTATTTACAAGCTGTACACAAAAAAAAAATGTCTTCAGTTCTTCAAAACTGGATTGCCTCGAGAAGAATTCATCGATAACGCCACGTGTTTCTCTGGAAAAAGAAGACGATACAATGATCGTTATAAGTTTGTTAAAGACTAAAGTACCACGAAACATATCAAGGGAGAGGGGTGTACCAACCTCCTGTCGCGATGAGTTTTTCAACACGAGATACAATGTGTTTTCCATAAGTGTATTTCTTGAGGGCAGTAAGGTGTATTCTAATTCGCGAAAGAATTAGTTCACGACTTTGATCATCACATGTCTCAAGAACCTT
>JAJOOI010017199.1:0-27186 GCA_029582585.1 Solanum bukasovii | reverse complement strand
GTACTATTGTGGAATGACCCCTACCTATATGACCCCTATATGAATGTGTGATCATATACATGTTAGGAGTACCTATTCAATGTTGAATGTGTCCTTGTCTCCTATGATGAAGTGTGGGTGTGTGGTCTAGAATCCCTAAAGGCTTTATATGCAAATTGCTTATGATTTGGGGACATTGTGAATGTGTTGTGATCCCTTGAAGGGAAGTGCACTAAATATCAATGTTGTTGCTATTATGTCACTATGAGGACCAATATGCACACACATACTCTACATGTATAGCTATGAATATGATGTGTTATGTTGTCTATTGAAAGGTTAACTCTTATATGCATCTTTACATCTTATTATGCATGCAAAGTGTATGATTAGCAAGGTATGAATATGTGTTGTATAAAGGTGTTTATGTTGTATTGTAAGGGCTATGTCCCTCTTGTGTTGTAGTCGTGCTTTAAGATGGCTACGTTGAGACGTAGTACTTCGATGTTGTATTAAAGGTTTAAATGAGGTGACATTTAAGTCTTGTGTTATATTATGAAAATGTTTTAAATTTTACGCTATTTTTCTATGATAAATGCTACGACTAATGCTAAGGGCTTTTATAAGACTTACGAGAGGTCGAATACGCCGGTAACAGTTAGGGTTTGCTCTCGGGTCGTTACAAACTTGGTATCATAGCATAAGGTTATGAAAATTTTCTTAGGAATCAACATTTCATGAGCCACGCCTAGTAGAGTCTTTTTCATCAGTGTGAGTCAAAACACATCTATGAGCGAGAGTCTATAGGATGATAGAAGTTTCACTTTCTTCATTACTCTTGTGTCGTGCCGTAGAGCTTAACTCCATATGATCTATCTCTCTTATTTTCCCTTGTCCGGTGGTCTTCTAGATGTTATTACTTGGAAGGGGTGATGTTACAAGGATCGAGGGAAGAAAATATGAGTTTTAATGCTTATTATGATGTAATGACTATATGAGTATATACGAAGGTAAATTAGAAATCGTATTGTGTTGCCAATCATGGCTATGTGTGACCTATGAGGTTGGGAGCATTACATTGAAAATGTTGTATGGTGGTATAGTTCTTATATGATAAGAGTAGTTATGGTAAGAATGAAATCCTTTTTAGGATGATGAGTTGCTTTATGGTGATGGGTAATGATAGTAGAAAGTCATGGTGTAGATGTGAGGAATTTTGAAGGAATGTGGTAACTCGTGTGAGTTGAAAGTTGCTTTTTTTCTTATGAGTGATGCTTCTTGGTTGTCCTTGTGTGAATTAGAGTTCTTGTGTAGGCTTGCCCTAAGAGCGGAAAAAGGGACTTTGTTCCATGAGTTAGGATAGTGTTTTGCTCTAAGGTTGACTTGGAGAGTTGCATGTACCCCTTAGTTCATGGGAAGGACAAGAGAATAGATGTTGACCAACTCTAAAGAGGATAGCTGTCTTGTAAGGTTGATCTGAAATATGGTCATTCAAGAGGGTGTTTAGATAATACCTAGGCATGGTTGAGCAGAAAGTTACACCAAAGGTGATGATAAGGGTAAGATGTGATAAAGGGTTGATTAAGCTCACCCCAAGTGGGGGATAATGTGCCTAGATGGTAAGGTTTTGAGTGCCCTTAATATTTCTACATTGAACTTCCTTGAGTTCTCCCTGTTGAGAACCACTTTGGGTGATAGATATGAAGCGGAGTGGTATAGATACTTATTTTTTTTGGATTCTTGAAATCCTCACCTAAGGGAGTATTGTGAAGATTTAGTGGAGAATGGTTCCTACCTTAGAGATGAAGGAGGTAATGATTAAAAGAGTTTGCATAACTTGATCCCAAGAGGGGGACACTGTGCTTAATTGGTAAGTGATAGTTCTCTTGGTTACTTTAATGTGCTCTTAGATGGGTTTACCCTAAGTGGGGGATGATGAGTGAGTAGTAAGGTTGTTGATATCCTTATCTTTTCCTTCTATTCTTATTCAAGCTTGAGACCAAAGAGTTCCTAGTAGCTTGTTCATGTTTTGGAGTCTGGCATATGATTATGAGTTGCATGATCTCCGTATGTTATGCATGTCCTAGAAGACAATATGTTATGCATGTTTTGAAGGATTCTTATTAAATAAAAAGGGAATTTTAGTAATAAAATTCAAGTTTCTCCTGTCAATATGCATCTATATGGTGAATGCACTCTTGACTTAATCAGGAAGAGAGTATGAGCCTGCTTAGGTTAGAAGTTTAGAATTTCTCCTTAAATGAATTGACCTTTGGGTAATGCTTTCTTATGAGTTTATGATGCCATGTGTGTATGTTGTGACTAGAAGAAGGTAGTCCCTCCTTGAACATATCTAAGCATGGTAATGCCATGCATGTTCTTGATAGTATGATGATTAAATGATAAGACTAGTAGATGATCTATAATCCTCATGTTAGGGTGCAACTAGTAGGAATTGCTTAATTGCCTCATGAGTGGAAATGATGATCCTGTCTATGTGTGCATTTGAAAGTCATTGCATATTGGACCCTATGATGATATAAAAGTGGTAAATATCATGTCATGAGTAGGAGAAGTTAGTTCCTCCTATGAGCATGAGAAAGGCCTATGTGGTTGATGCATTATGAGTCGGTGAATAAAGTTTCTACTTGCTTGTGTTGCATGAGTTGATTTGAAGTGCACGCTTAAATGATTTCTTATGATAAAGTTGCATAATGTGCTTTAATGAGATAGTTGCATGTTGTATTTATTTGGTGTTTGAAATGAGAATGATGATTTGGAGAAGGAAGTTCCTCCAATGAAATGGGAAATAATAAAGTTGATGCATATGGAGTTGGTAGATTTGTTGCTATCTTCTTGAATTGCACAAAGTTGTTTTGAGCCTTTTATGTGGAGTTGATGTTCCTCCTTGATGTGTGCTCTTATGTTGATGTTTTATGTTGTGTATTTTGAGCTGCTAGTTGGGTCATTGAGTCCTCGAAAGTGTTTTAAGTGTCATTCGAGGACGAATGTTCCTAAGTGGGGGATATTGTAACAACCCTCAAAATGAAGTAGGATAGAGTAGAGCCTCATATGGGTTTTATGAATTAATAACTTGTTAAAATAATGAAGAATAGCCCTTTTAGTCAGTTTTAAAGAGTTTGGAAGTCAAACGTCAAGGGACGACCAAGACGTTCGGAAACTAGTCTTTTACGTGTTGGTGTGTTCTAGTATGTAGTTCATGTTTTTATGTGTTGTTTGGAGTCTAAAATCAGTGGAGGTTACTCTAGTGTCTTAATAAATGTTTTTAGGGTCAAAACGTCCGGGTACAACTTCCCGGGACCACCTTAAGGGTTCCTGAGGAGGACCGCAACCCTTCGCCAAACAAGCTGCCAGGGCATCTCGAAAATGCTCTTGTAGGGAGCAAGTCCGCGTCGCGGACTAGCTCCACCATAGACCAAACTTTTGGTCAGCGTCGTGGATATGTCGCAGACTCTTCTACCTCGAAATTTAATTTAGAGAAACTTGTGGGAACACCTCTGTGTTGCGGACTGGTTCCCTGACGAAATCTGCAAAAATTAAACTTAAGTTTGACTTGTTTAAAAGGTCCAACTAAGTGAGGGGTGGTTTGGGTACTTTGGGGAATTATTATAAATTGTTATTCTACCTATTTTAGGGTATTTTAAGTTGGTTAAAACCCCAAAACGAAGAATTAGACCCCATTCTTCAATTTGACCCTTCCCTTTCAAAATAGATTCTCTCAAAAACTCCATTGAAGACCTTGATGAAGCTCAAGCTAGAAGATGGGTTTTCAACTGATTTCTTCTTCAATTTCATGGGTCTTCAATAATTAAGGTATGGTAACTCTTGATTCTCGAATAACCTCTTATTGAAGGAGTTGTATCAAAGATTTTCAAAAGTGATTTAATGACCAAAATTCCCAATTTTCCATCTAAACATGGGTCCCTCGTCAAACGATTTTCCAAATCATTCTCTTGATGAATTAATGTGGAATTAAGGTTTTTAAGATAATTTTTAAAGGAATTCTTAGAGAACCCATGATCCCCAAATTCTCAAAAATTGGCCTATGATGTGGGTCTTTGTGAATATGATCTCTATTGGTGAAATTATGTTTAGATTAAATTGTATTGATGTTTCCTATGATTATCTATACTTATTCATGTTGAATTGTTGGTATATTGATGAGTTGAGAATTATGGCCTTATGGGCAAAGTTATGGGTTGATCCCTTTGTTTGTAGAATTGTACCTAGATTATGTTCATGTTATTGAATTACATTGTCGATTCCTATTTCTATCTATGTCAATTGATTATGAATTGTTGAGGATTAATCCATGGTGATCATGGCTTGGAGAATTGGTAAGTTGACCTAACTTCTAGTCTATAGTATGGGAATTGAAGTTGTGTGGTTTGGTCCACTTATGGTGGCGGTGCTTACTTCTTGTCTATCTATGCATGTTGAGATCTTGGCCTTGAAGGCAATAGATGTGAAGTGAATTGATGATTATGATGCATATGTTTATGAAGTTGTGCTATGAAGGTTATGTATGAAATCCTCAGTGCTAGCATGATTTTTAAAGTGTGTTGATGATGAGGAGTATAATGTGAATGATAATGTTAGGGATAAGGTGTGGTCTACATGATTGATTATGTTAAGTACTATTGTGGAATGACCCCTACCTATATGACCCCTATATGAATGTGTGATCATATACATGTTAAGAGTACCTATTCAATGTTGAATGTGTCCTTGTCTCCTATGATGAAGTGTGGGTGTGTGGTCTAGAATCCCTAAAGGCTTTATATGAAAATTGCTTATGATTTGGGGACATTGTGAATGTGTTGTGATCCCTTGAAGGGAAGTGCACTCAATATCAATGTTGTTGCTATTATGTCACTATGAGGACCAATATGCGCACACACACTCTACATGTATAGCTATGAATATGATGTGTTATGTTGTCTATTGAAAGGTTAACTTTTATATGCACCCTTACATATTATTATGCTTGCAAAGTGTATGATTAGCAAGTTATGAATATGTGTTGTATATAGGTGTTTATATGAAAGGCTTTCTCACATATGTACACACACATGAATGAATGAATAAGGTTTACGATAATCTAGTGAAAGTGAGTCTCTTGAAAGGTTTCCTCAATTGTACTCTAAACTAAACTATGTTATGAATATGGTATGACTATGTGAAAGGTCATTCTCACATAATGAAGGTTCTATGATGAAATGTCATTCTCATCTTGGAAACCTTTGAGCTATATGATATGAGGGATTTAAGTCGTTAAAGCCTACTTTAAGAACTAATGTTAAATAAAGGCTGAAAGATGTTTAAAAAGGGAGTTGGAGCTTAGCACCGAGTGAACATGAAAAATGAAGACTATGGTCTATGTATGTTAATATGAAAGCATGTTAAAGTTGACTTTACTTATGTCAAGACATGAAGTATGATTATGCTTGTGAATTACACTTATGACTTCTTAATGGGTTTGCTTAGTATATGTGGAGGTATGGAACTCCATGTGTACATTGCACAAGTGAGCTTATGAAGGGGTTGTGAGGGTGGTTTACTTATGATATGAACTAAATGGGTCATGACAAATGATGTAGTAAAGGAATGAGTCCTTTTATGATGTTATTAAGTATGTTGGTCTTATGTCTAATGTTAAATGAAGATGTTATGACTTGTTGAATATGATGTGCCTAGTCTGTGGTGGCTTCCTAGGAACACTTGGTGGGAGTAGTATTGTAACACCCCGACTTTTCGAAACGTATAAATTGACTCGTATATTATGTGTTATGTGATATTTTAAGTGTTCAAGTGTTGTATCTCAAGTTTTGAAGTTAGGTAAGTGGAAAAATAAAAGTTGGCGAAAGTTAACGTAAATTCCTTTTTAAAGATTTGTCTAAAATTTGTGTGAAATGTCTCGGACTTTTTCTCCCAATATATTAAGAGTTATGATCCCCACGACCTATCGAATTGAAGGTCTACGAGTCTAGTTTCCAACGCATCAAACTGTTAGTTCATACGACTTTAGAATAGAGAGATATTTGCGTTTCCGTGGGACTGCACAAGCAGGCACGTGAGGTGGGGCCCTAGGTCGGTGGAATGTTACATATATCTTCTTCTTCGACCTTTTTCTTCATTTTTAAGCTAAGAACCAGAGAAATTAGAGAAACCCATTTCTAGGATCAAGTGAAGTATAGATTTTCTCGACTTAAGTCCTTGACGAAAGTTGTTCTATGTGTTAGGCTCATCATCGTGGTATAATTTGTTTTATCGATTGCATAGAATATCACACTTTAGTGTTGGGACAGCAAGGGCCTAAGATCGAGGTAAGACCCTTCTTTCATTGACTTTAACTTTTATAAGCAGCAAACAACAATTTGCGACGGAAATACATATCTTTTATCATATTGTCATGGTATGTTTTATTTTTGTGTGTTGATTATGGTCCTACCTTGTTGTAGTATCGAGCGAGTTATGAGTGAAAGTCGTTAGGCCACGTGAATTTAGCGAAAAAGGTATGTTTAGGCTATTCCCTACTTATGACATTTTTCCTTAAAGCTTAGAAGCAATGTATTTGGGTTGTTACCCTTGATATACTTGTAGCCGTGATTGTTGATTGTTGGCTGCTCGAGTTGATATAATTCTCCCTTGTCAGGATTCTTATTCAATTAGTAGCGTCCCTATGTTGGACACGACTTAAAGGCTATTTGTATAGGTTGGTTATAACTAAATTGCTCGCTTTTAGCGATTGGATTGTTATTGTTGCCCTTGGGGCTATTGTGGTTAGCTGCAGGAATGTGATCTATGCCTAGAAGGGCTATGTTATGCCTATAGGGCTATATGGATGCCTAAAAGGGCTATGAGTTGCCTACGGGGCCATATTGATGCCTAGAAGGGCTATGAGTTGCCTATAGGGCTATATTGACGCCTAAGAAGGCCATGTGCTTCCTACAGGATCATGTTGTTGCCTAAGAGGGCTATGAGTTTTCTATAAGCTATGTTGATGCCTAAGAGAGCTATGTGCTACCTACGGGGCTATATTAATGCCTAAGGGGGCTATGTGACTTCCTACGGGGCTAGGGGACTACCGATAGGGGTATATAGGCTGATTGGCACCTTTCGGGCTTATGGGGGCCTGAGTAGGTGGTCTTGTGTGCTGTTTGTACCTGCCGAGCTGATGGGGGCTTGGTTAGGTTGTTGTTTTATTATTTTTGATAAGTTTAGATTTAAGAGCAGGTCAGTACACTTATCTTATCCTTGATTTATTTATCAGATTATTCCAGTATATCAGGATACCTCATCATAGTTTATTTCCTTTCATATTCTGTACATTATTTTGTACTGACGCCCCATTGCCTTGGGGGAGCTGCATTCATGCATGCAGGTCCTGACAGACGACCGAGTAGACCTCCTCAGCAGCAGGATTGACTTTTATTCGGTTGGCTATCCCCTTTCCTCCGGAGCTGCCAGAGTTGAGAGGTTTGTTACCTTTTGTTGTTTATATCTTTATGGGAAGGCTGGGGCCCTGTCCCGCTAATCCTTACTACTCTTAGAGGCTTGCAGATTAGTGTGTGGGGTTTATAGCTACATTATGGCCATGTTGGCCTAGTTTGTTGGTTTGCTGAAGCTTGTTAGTTGTGTAATGCATTGTCTTGATATACCTGCTTTCAGTTTCGGTATAGAGATCATGGTGGCCTCGACGGCCCAATCAGGACTTCGGTGCTAGTTGGCTATTTCTTTATATAAACTCTTGGGAGTAGTTGTTTCTTTTATGAATCTGTTTACAGGGGCCTTGCCGGCCGAGGACTTAATTTTAAGCCGAGATATACTTGTTTGTTTTTTTTACTGTTTGTGGCTGCCATGCGCTAGTAGCAAATGGTTTAGCAGGGTCGGCTCGAGCCTGAGTTTTGGCATTAGGAGCCAGTTGTGCCTTTGAATCTGGGGCGTGACAAACTTGGTATCAGAGCCAGGTTGTATCCTATGGAGTCTACGAGCCATGTTTAGTTGAGTCTTGTTTATAGTGTTGTGCACCACATTCGATAAGCAAGAAGTTACTGGGAATGTTAGAATGACTATCCTTCTTTTGCTCACCTTGTGCTATAGAGCGGTGTCTTAAGGGTTGAGGTTTCTGGCTTATTATTGATACTTGTATGCAGATAAAGATGACTGATACTAGACAGACCATAACTAGCTAGGGGCTAGATACAACTGCAAGCGAGGGTACCGGCAAGGTACCACAGGTGGAGGTAGCCTATTGTGAGACCCAGGGGGAGACATCTTATCAGCCCCTATAGCTTCTCCACAACTTTAGGGGCCTTCGAGGGTTACAGAACTTTTGGATCCACTAGCAGTACCACCTCTAGTTCCTCCTATTCAATCTGATCAGGATTTCAAGAGTGCAGTATATATGTTAGCACAGTTAGTAGCTGTACAGTGCCAACTAGTTGCGTCAGATGTTGCTGGACCTTCTGAAGGGTCTCGGAAGTTCGAGAGTTCGTGGATTTCTTACCTTGAATCCTCCACAGTTTATAGGGACAGATCGCAGAGAAGACCCTCAGCACTTTGTTGATCAACTTCATAGGATATTCAGAGTCATGCATGCCTCAACGACTGAGTCAGTTGAGTTAGCAGCATTTTGATTGCGTGATGTTGCAGTATTGTGGTATGAAAGTTGGGAGAGAATTTGGGGAAAAGATACATCTCTACCTACTTGGGATAGCTTTACAGAAGTTTTCATAGATCACTATTTTCCTTGAGAGATTAGGGATGGTCGGGTGGACCAGTTTCTGAACCTCCGACAGGGTGGCATGAGTGTCCGAGAGTACGGGCTGAGATTTGATTCATTGGCTAGATATGCACCAGCATTTGTTGATACGATGCATGACAGGGTGCGTAGATTTGTGGGAGGGCTTGAAAGGACTATATCGAGGCTTGTTCTATCGCTGCGCTAAATGATAATATGGATATCTCACAGATTCAGGCCTTCGCACAGGGCATAGAGGATTGCTGACCTCTACAATATACGAGTGAGAGGGTCGAGAGAGAGAGACAGAAGAGGGCTAGGCCCGCTGGTTCGCAGGGAGATTTTCAGGGTGGTCCCAAACCCCGATATTTTATTAGGCGACCTCGACCTCGACCACAACAGTTCCAGGGTAGTAGATTTGATCGTCAGGAACAGTTAGGCTCAGGTGAGGGTTCACGAACATCAGGCTTGCAACATCAGAGGGGTTCAGGCTAGGCTAGGACATCCCCGTCCCGTTGCGTTACTTAAGGTAGGATGCATTTCGGGAGGTGCATACAGGGTTCCACAAGTTGTTATTCTTGTGGACAGGAGGGGCATGGTTGGAGAAACTATCCTACCATAGGTCAGGGTGGTATAAGTCAGTCGACCAGGTCAGCCGTAGGTTCTTCCTTATCAGCACAATCTATAGGGCGTGGACCCCAGACTTCAGCATGTAGGGATAGATGCGAAGGCAGAGAGGGAGGATCTAGTTCTGGTAGTGGACAGAACCGTACATATTCATTAACCGGCCGACAAGACTCAGAGTCATCACCAGATGTTGTGACAGGTACATTGATTGTTTGCTCCCATTGTGTTTTTGCTTTCATAGATCCTGGATCTACTTTGTCTTATGTTACTCCATTTATTGCGGGGAGGTTATGTATAGTAGAAGAGTCATTAAATTGACCCTTTATTGTATCTACACTAGTTGGTGAGTCTATTGTTGCTAGGAGAATCTATCGAGGTTGCACGGTAGAAATTATCGACTGTCAGACCTCTGTAAATCTCGTAGAGTTAGAGATGGTCAATTTCGACGTCATTATGGGTATGGACTAGTTAGCATCTTGTTATGCTAATGTTGAGTGCTGGACAAAGATTATTAGATTCCACTTTCCAGGAGAGGCAGTTCAGGAATGGAAAGGCGATACAGCAACGCCGAAAGGTAGGTTTATTTCCTATCTTAAGGCAAGGAGGATGATTACCAAGGGTTGTATTTATCATCTTGTTCACGTTCATGACATGGATGCAGAACCACCAACTCTTCAGTCTATTCCGGTAGTTAATGAGTTTCTAGATGTATTTCCAGACGAACTCCCTGGTATCCCTCCAGAACGGGAAATTGATTTTGCTATCGATATGCTACCAAGTACACAACCCATATCTATCCCTCCTTATAGAATGGCTCCTACTGAGCTAAAGGAGTTAAAGGATCAACTGAAAGACTTGCTGGATAAAGGCTTTATTAGGCCTAGTGCTTCACCATGGGATGCACCAGTGTTGTTCGTAAGGAAGAAAGATGGCTCACTAAGAATGTGTATCGATTACCGACAGTTGAATAAGGCAACTATAAAGAATAAGTATCCCCTTCCGAGGATATATGACTTGTTTGTTCAATTACAAGGTGCTAAGTGTTTCTCAAAGATTGATTTAAGATCAAGGTACCACCAGATACGAGTTTAGGAGAAAGACGTTCCAAAGACAGCTTTTAGAACTAGATATGGACACTTTGAGTTCTTGGTAATGTCATTTAGATTAACTAATGCCCAGCAGTGTTCATGGACCTGATGAATAGTATATTCAGGCCGTATCTAGACTTGTTTGTGATTGTATTTATTGATGATATTTTGGTGTATTCATGTTCAAAAGATGAGTATGCAAATCATCTACGAGTAGTCCTTTAGGTTCTTCGAGACCGAGAACTTTATGCAAAGTTTTCTAAATGTGAGTTCTGGTTAGACTCTGTAGCTTTCTTAGACCATATTGTATCAGATGCATGCATTGCGGTTGATACACAAAAGATTGAGACCGTAAAAACTTGGCCCAGACCTATGACTCCGACTGAGTTTCGTAGTTTCTTAGGGTTAGCTGGGTACTACAGAAGGTTTGTAGAGGGGTTTTCTTCACTTTCAGCACCATTAATGAAATTGACTAAAAAAGTAGTTAAGTTTCAGTAGACTGAAGCTTGCGAGCATAGTTTTCAGGAGCTGAAGGACAGGTTGACATCAACCTCAATTCTAGCATTGCCAGAGGGTTCAGAGGGCTATGCGATGTACTGCGATGCTTCTGGTGTTGGGTTGGGATGTGTTCTAATGCAACATGGTAAGGTTATCGCATATGCTTCAAGGCAGTTGAGGAAGCATGAGAAGAACTATTTGACCCATGATTTAGAGTTGGCTGCAGTTGTGTATGTGTTAAAGATTTGGAGACACTATTTGTATGGCGTTCGAACCTTCAATATATATACTTAAACAGAAGGATTTAACTCTACGACAGCGTCGATGACTTCAGTTACTGAAAGACTACGACGTGGACATTTTATATCATCTAGGAAAGGCGAATGTGGTAGTTTATGCCCTCAGTCGAAGATCTATGGGTAGTTTATCATATTTAGATGTTGAGAAGCGTGAGCTAGCGCGAGAGCTTCAACAGTTAGCTAGCTTGGGAGTCAGATTGTTAGAGGCAGAAGATAGTGGGGTAACAATTCAGGACACAACCGTATCATCTGTAGTTGTAGAAGTAAAATCACGGCAACAAGAGGATCTTAGCTTAGAGCCAAGGCTCAGGATCAACAGTCTTTAGCATTTGATATAGCAAAAGATGGAGTCCTCAGATATAGCGGTCGATTGTGTGTTCCGAATGTTCCAGGGCTTTGACATCGAATTATGGAAGAGGCACATCATTCCCGTTATTCTATTCACCCTGGTTCGACAAAGATGTACCATGATATTAAGGAGATTTATTGGTGGCATAGGTTGAAGAAAGACGTTGCTGAGTTTGTGGTGCAGTGTCCTAACTGCCAACAGGTGAAGGTTGAGCACCAAAAGCCCACTCGGCTAGTTTAGGAGATAGCCATTCCTTTGTGGAAGTGAGAAGCAATTAATATGGATTTTATTACAGTGTTACCTCGATCGCATCGCAAGTTTGACTCTATTTGGGTAATTGTTGATAGACTAACAAAATCAGCCCACTTCTTACCAGTTAGGGCTACTTTTTCGGCCGAAGAGTATGCAGGGTTCTATATTAGAGAGATTGTTAGGCTACACGGTGTCCAAGTATCTATTATCTCTGATAGAGGAGCACAATTTACCGCCAATTTCTGGAAGTCCTTCCAGAAAGGATTAGGGACACAAGTTAATCTTAGTACTGCCTTTCACCCTCAGATAGATGGCCAGGCTGAGCGCACAATTTTGACACTCGAAGATATGTTACAGGCATACGCGCTAGACTTCAAGGGAAGTTGGGATGACCACTTGCCTTTTATTGAGTTCGCTTACAATAATAGTTATCATTCCAGCATCGGGATGGCACCTTATGAGGCTTTGTATGGGAGAAAATGTAGATCCCCCATTGGATGGTTCGAGGTAGGTGAGTCAGGGTTGATTGGACCCGACTTAGTCCACCAGACAGTGGAGAAAGTTAAGCTCATTCGGGAGAGGTTGCTAACAGCTCAAAGCCAACAGAAGTCATACTCAGATGTGCGACGAAGGGAATTAGAGTTTTGTGTCGATGACTGGGTATTCTTAAGTGTCTCGCCTATGAAGGGTGTTATGCGATTTTGCAAAAAGGGAAAGCTTAGTCCAAGATTCATTGGGCCATACCAGATCCTTCGAAAGGTAGGACGAGTGGCTTATGAGTTAGAATTGCCTTCGGGGTTAAAATTTGTTCATGCAGTTTTCCATGTATCGATGCTACGAAAATGCGTAGGAGACCCTTATCGGGTTGTCCCAGTTAAGGATGTTCAGATCACAGAGGAGTTGTCCTATGAGGAAACTCCAGTTGCCATTTTAGATCGGCAGGTCCGTAAATTGAGGACCAAAGAGGTGGCTTCGGTTAAAGTATTGTAGAGAAACAAGAATAGAGAAGAGGTGACCTGGGAAACTGAGGATGGCATGAGGTCCAAATATCCTCACTTGTTTCATACCCTAGGGTGATGGCATATCAGTTTATATTAGGGTAGTAAGGTAAGATACCTATTTGATTTATATATATATATATATACTATTGCTTATTATTATTGTGGTTGTCGTTGTATATCTGCTCGTACTGTTATGGTGGAGCTATAGTTCTTAGCTATTTATGTCATCATGTGAGACGCCTAGGTTAGAAATTTTGCATTTTAGGTTCTTGGATAGTGACATCTACAAAGGATACACTGCCTAAATTTTGGTAACTCCTAAGGACTGAACCGCGTGACTCAGATTTTTCATTCGAGGACGAATGTTTCTAAGGAGGGATGGATGTAACACCCCGACTTTTCAAAATGTATAAATTGACTCGTATCTTCGTGGAAAGACCAGGAGGGTGGGCAATAAATTAATAATGATGTGTTATGTGATATTTTAAATTTTCAAGTGTTGTATCTCAAGTTTTGAAGTTAGGTAAGTGGAAAAATAAAAGTTGGCGAAAGTTATCGTAAATTCCTTTTAAAAGATTTGTCTGAAATTTGTGTCAAATGCCTCGGACATTTTAACCCAATCTATTAAGATTTATGATCCCCACGACCTATCGAATCGAAGGTCTACGAGTCTAGTTTCCAACGCATCAAACCGTTCGTTCATACGGCTTCAGAATAGAGAGATATTTGCATTTTCGTGGGACTGCGCAAGCAGGCACGTGAGGTAGGGACCTATGTCGGTCGAATGTTGCATATATCTTCTTCTTTGACCTTTTTCTTCATTTTTAAGCTAAGAACCAGAGAAATTAGAGAAACCCATTTCTAGGATCAAGTGAAGTATATATTTTCTCGACTGAAGTCCTTGACGAAAGTTGTTCTACGCGTTGGGCTCATCATCGTGGTATAATTTGTTTTATTGATTGCGTAGAATATCACACTTTAGTGTTGGGACATCAAGGGTTTGAATATATTTGAAGGTTTTGAGGCGCATTACGAACCTAAGATCGAGGTAAGACCCTTCTTTCATTGACTTCAACTTTTATAAGCAGTAAACAACAAGTTGCGACGGAAATACATATCTTTTATCATATTGTCATGGTATCTTTTATTTTTGTGTGTTTATTATGGTCCTACCTTGTTGTAGTATCGAGTGAGTTATGAGTAAAAGTCATTAGGCCACGTGAATTTAGCGAAAAAGGTATGTTAAGGCTATTCCCTACTTACGACATGTTTCCTTAAAGCTTAGAAGCAATGTATTTGGGTTGTTATCCTTGATATACTTGTAGCCGTGATTGTTGATTGTGTGCTGCTCGAGTTGATATAATTATCCCTTGTCGGGATTCTTATTCAGTTAATAGCGTCCCTATGTTGGACAAGACTTAGAGGCTATTTGTATAGGGTGCTCATAACTAAATTGCTCGCTTTTAGCGATTGGATTGTTATTGTTGCCGTTGGGGCTATTGGTTAGCTGCAGGAATGTGATCTATGCCTAGAAGGGCTATGTTCTGCCTATAGGGCTATATGGATGCCTAAAAGGGCTATGAGTTGCCTACGGGGCCATATTGATGCCTAGAAGGGCTATGAGTTGCCTATAGGGCTATATTGACGCCTAAGAAATCCATGTGCTTCCTACAGGGCCATGTTGTTGCCTAAGAGGGCTATGAGTTGTCTATAAGCTATGTTGATGCCTAAGAGAGCTATGTTCTACCTATGGGTCTATATTAATGCCTAAGAGAGCTATGTGACTTCCTACGGGGCTAGGGGATTACCGATAGGGGTATATAGGTTGATTGGCACCTTTCGGGCTTATGGGGGCCTGAGTAGGTGGTCTTGTGTGCTGTTTGTACCTGCCGAGCTTATGGGGGCCTGGTTAGGTTGTTGTTTTATTATTTTTGATAAGTTTAGATTTAAGAGCAGGTCAATACACTTATCTTATCGTTGATTTATTTATCAGATTATTCCAATATATCAAGATACCTCATCATAGTCTATTGCCTTTCATACTCTATACATTATTTTGTACTGACGCCCCATTGCCTTGGGGGCGCTGCATTCATGCATGTAGGTCCTGACAGACGACCGAATAGACCTCCTCAACAGCAGGATTGACTTTTATTCGATTGGCTATCCCCTTTCCTCCGGAGCTTCCAGAGTTGGGAAGTTTGTTACCTTTTGTTGTATATATCTTTATGGGTAGGCTGGGGCCCTCAACTGCTAATCTTTACTACTCTTAGAGGCATGCAAACCAATGTGTGGGGTTTATAACTACGTTATGGCCATGCTGGCCTAGTTCGTTGGTTTGCTGAAGCTTGTTAGTTGTGTAATGCATTGTCTTGATATACCTACTTTTAGTTTCGGTATAGAGATCATGGTGGCCTCGATGGACCAATCAGGACTTCGGTGCTAGTTGGCTATTTCTTTATATGAACTCTTGAGAGTAGTTGTTTCTTTTATGAATCTGTTTACAGGGGCCTCGCCGGTCGAGGGCTTAATTTTAAGTCGAGATATACTTGTTTGTTTTCTTGACTGTTTGTGGCTGCCATGTACTAGTAGCAAATGGTTCAGCAAGGTCGGCTCGAGCATGAGTTTTGGCATTGTGAGCTAGTTGCGCCCTTGAATCTGGGGCATGACAAGTATTATGGGATGCTACTTGAACATTGCACTAGTGTGACTTGGGGGTTGTCTTAGGTGATGGTTCCTATGTGACTATGTCTTATGGTGTGCTTATGACTGTATGAATATGGTTGGATTGATGAAGGCTATATGTAAGTTCACCCTTGGTAACCTTAAGGTGATACATTGCACCAAGTATTCCCTAAGGGTTGTTTCAGGAAAGGAGTTAAGATAAAGAAGAAGGTATTGTATTGTATGCATTGAATGTGCCCAAAATGTTATAAGTGGCTCTATGTGCTATTATGAATGGTTTCTATGTGTATGATGATGTATGTGGTTTATATTATTCCTATTGTGCTAAATGTTCTTGAAGTTTCTCTAAAATGGCATGATGCATGGTTTCCAACTAATTGTCCCTTTTAAAAGCATGTTTTTGCATGGTTATCATACTTAGTGCATTCTTGTACTAACATAATTCTTATTCAAATTTTTACACCAAGTGTAGGTGATGGTGGCTAAAGGGCCTTTTCTAAAAGTGATGAGCTTGGCTTACTATTCCCAAGTTCGGGTGTGTCCTTAAAGATTGAAGGACCTTTATGTTAAAGAGTTTCCTTAAGTTCAATGTACTAGATAGTAATTTCTTTTGTATTGTAAGGGCTGTGTCCCTCTTGTGTTGTAGTAGTGCTTTAAGATGGCTACCTTGAGACGTAGTACTCCTATTTTGTATTAAAGGTTTAAATGAGGTGACATTTAAGTCTTCTGTTATATTATGAAAATGTTTTAAATTTTCCGCTATTTTTCTATGATAAATGCTATGACGAATGCTAAGGGCTTGTATAAGACCTCCGAGAGGTCGAATACGCCGGTAACAATAGGGGGTGCTCTCGGGTAGTTAAAAACTTGGTATCAGAGCATAAGGTTATGAAAATGGTCTTAGGACTCAACATCTCATGAGCCACGTCTAGTAAAGTCTTGTTCATCGATGTGAGTCACGACACATCTATGAGCGAGAGGCTATAGGACGATAGAAGTTTCACTTTCTTTATTACTCTTGTGTCATTCCATAGAGCTTAACTCCATATGATCTCTCTCTATTATTTTCCCTTCTCCGGTGGTCTTCTAGATGTGATTACTTGGAAGTGGTGATGTTGCAAGGATCGAGGGAAGAAAAAATGAGTTTTAATGCTTATTATGATGTAATGACTATATGTGTATATACGAAGGTAGATTGGAAATCGTATTGTGTTGCCAATCATGGTTATGTGTGACCTATGAGGTTGAGAGCATTACATTGAAAATGTTGTATGGTGGTATAGTTCTAATATGATAAGAGTAGTTATGGTAAGAATGAAATCCTTTTTAGGATGATGAGATGATTTATGGTGATGGGTAATGATAGTAGAAAGTCATGGTGTAGATGTGAGGAATTTTGAAGGAATGTGGTAACTAGTGTGAGTTGAAAGTTGTTTTTTTTCTTATGAGTGATGCTTCATGGTTGTCCTTGTGTGAATCAGAGTTCTTGTGTAGGCTTGCCCTAAGAGCGGAAAAAAGGGCTTTGTTCCATGAGTTGGGATAGTGTTTTGCTCTAAGGTTGACTTGAAGAGTTGCATGTACCCCTTAGTTCATGAGAAGGACAATAAAATAGTTGTCTTGTAAGGTTGATCTTAGGTATGGTTATTCAAGAGGGTGTTTAGATAATACCTAGGCATGGTTGAGCGGAAAGTTACACCAAAGGTGATGATAAGGGTAAGATGTGATAAAGAGGGCATTAAGCTCACCCCAAGTGGGGGATAATGTGCCTAGATGGTAAGGTTTTGAGTGCCCTTAATATTTCTTTATTGAACTTCCTTGAGTTCTCCCTGTTGAGAACCACTTTAGGTGATAGATATGAAGTGGAGTGGTTTAGATACTCATTTTTTTTTATTCTTGAAATCCTCACCTAAAGGAGTATAGTGAAGATTTAGTGGAGAATGGTTCCTACTTTAGAGATGAAGGAGGTAATGATTAAAGGAGTTTGCATAACTTGATCCCAAGAGGGGGACATTGTGTTTAATTGGTAAGTGATAGTTCTCTTGGTTACTTTAATGTGCTCTTAGATGGGTTTACCCTAAGTTGGGGATGATGATTGAGTAGTAAGGTTGTTGATATCCTTATCTTATCCTTCTATCCTTATTCAAGCTTTAGACCAAAGAGTTCCTAGTAGGTTGTTCATAATTTGGAGTCTGGCATTTGATTATGAGTTGCATGATCTCCGTATGTTATGCATGTCCTAGAAGACACTATGTTATGCATGTTTTGAAGGATTCTTATTAAATAAAAATGGAATTTTAGTAATAAAATTCATGTTTCTCATGTCAATATGCATCTTTATATGGTGAATGCACTGTTGGCTTCATGAGGAAGAGAGTATGAGCATTCTTAGGTTAGAAGTTTAGAATTTCTCCTTAAATGAATTGACCTTTGTGTAATGCTTGCTTATGAGTTTATGATGCCATGTGTGCATGTTGTGACTAGGAGAAGGTAGTCCCTCCTTGAACATAACTAAACATGGTAATGCCATGTATGTTCTTGATAATATGATGTTTAAATGATAAGACTAGTAGATGATCTATAATCCTCATGTTAGGGTGCAACTAGTATGAATTATTTAAATGCCTCATGAGTGGAAATGGTGATCATGTCTATGTGTGCATTTGAAAGCCATTGCATATTGGACCCTATGATGATATAAAAGGGGTAATATCATGTCATGAGTAGGAGAAGGTAGTTCCTCCTATGAGCATGAGAAAGGCCTATGTAGTTGATGCATTATGAGTTGTATGTTGTGTATTGTGAGCTGCTACTTGAACATTGCACTAGTGTGACTTGGGGTTTGTCTTAGGTGATGGTTCCTTTGTGAAGACTATGTCTTATGGTGTGCTTATGACTCTATGAATATACGTGGTTGGATTGATGAAGGCTATATGTAAGTTCACCCTTGGTAACCCTAAGGTGATACATTGCACCAAGTATTCCCTAAGGGTTGCTTGAGGAAATGAGTTAAGATAAAGAGGAAGGTAATGTATTGTATGCAATGAATGTGCCTAAAATGTTGTAAGTGGCTCTATGTGCTATTTTGAATGGTTTCCATGTGTATGATGATGTATGTGGTTTATATTATTCCTATTGTGCTAAATGTTCTTGAAGTTTCTCCAAAAAGGCATGATGCATGGTTTGCAACTAAATGTCTCTTTTAAAAGCATGTTTTTGCATGGTCATCATACTTAGTACATTCTTGTACTAACATCATTCTTCTTCATCTTTTTACACCAAGTGTAGGTGGTGGTGGCTAAAGGGCCTTTCCTAGAAGTGATGAGCTTGGCTTACTATTCCCAAGTTCGGGTGTGTCCTTAAACATTCAAGGACCTTTATGTTAAAGAGTTTCCTTAAGTTTAATGTACTAGATAGTAGTTTCTTTTGTATTGTAAGGGCTGTCTCCCTCTTGTGTTGTAGTCGTGCTTTAAGATAGCCACCTTGAGACGTAGTACTCCTATTTTGTATTGAAGGTTAAATGAGGTGACATTTAAGTCTTGTGTTATATTATGAAAAAGTTTAAAATTTTCTGCTATTTTTCTATGATAAATGCTATGACGAATGCTAAGGCTTTTATAAGACCTCTGAGAGGTCGAATACGCCGGTAACGGCTAGGGGGTGCTCCTAGGTCGTTACACTCCTATAGACTCTTTTTGCCACTACCGAGTCACCAACCGTGGTAGACACCAAAAAAGGTTCTTCTAACACATCGGGGAGTATTTCAAATTTCATAGCCACAAAAGATGTAACAAAAGACAAGGTGGCACCGGGGTCTAACAATACATATACATCAATAGAAAATACTTGCAATATATCGGTCATAACATCCAGGCGAGCTCTCTTGGTCACCTCAGGATTGAAGAGCATCGAAGTGGTTCTTCTTGGGAGCATCGGAGTTGGAACCACTAGGAGAAGTTTGCTTATCATCTATCCCTTTGGCCGTACGTGTTGGGAAATCTTTCAATTGATGTCCACTCTTACCACAACCATAGCACACACTCATGCCGGCAAGACATTTACCATCATGCTTCTTTCCGCACTTGGCACAAGTAGGCCTTTCCATGGAAGATCCACCACTATTGCCTCCTTGAGGCTTAGGGTTAGACACCCTATCTTTGTTGACCTTAGGAGCACTAGAGGATCCTCGGTTGGAAAACCTCTTCTTGAACCTTGGTCTACCTTGACCCTCAAATTGTCCCTTAGAAGAATTCCCATCATCAGTCCTTGCCCTTTTTACCTCTCTATTCTTCTTCCTAAGCCTTGACTCCTCAACTTGTTGAGCATACACCATTAGATGTGAGATGTCCATATTATCATTGAGCATTGCCGCATGACATTCTTCCTCAATTTAGTCGGACACACCCATCACAAATCGATTCATCTCATCCCTCGGATTATACACCAAAGATGGAGTATACTTGGACAACTTAGTGAATTTTAGAGAATATTCTTGAACACTGATACCTCCTTGACGAAGGTTGATAAATTCCTCCACCTTTGCTTCCCTCTTCTCTTTGGGAAAGAACCTATCAAGGAATTCTTTCTTGAATGCCTCCCTATTTATGTGACCCACTTCCACCGGCCTATTATTCTTCCATTGAGTATACCACTCTTGGGCCACATCCTTCAATTGGTACGCGGCTAGTTCAACTTTCTCTATAGAAGTCACCCTCATAACATCAATTATCTTGTAGACCTCTTCCACAAACTCTTGAGGATCTTCATTCACTTTGGAACCAAAGAACATAGGAGGGCTCATTCTTGTGAAGTCTCTCAACCTTGAAGACATGGTGCTCACATTAGGGTTCACACGGAGCCCAACTTCCCTATTAGCTTGTGCCGTCATGGCTTGGGCTTGAGTTGTCACAGCTTATGATTGGGCCCTCATGACTTGTGTCAACGTTTGGAGAGCCACCCTTATTTCCATATTTGTCGTAGCCCCCTCATCATCTTGAGGGTCTTGTGGAGCTTAGGGAGGAACTCCCTTATTCACATTCTCCTCTTCCATCCTCCTTGCATTCGCCCTTCTTGTATTCATAGCCTATAACACAAGACAAGGGTTAGGAAAAGGACTTCATAGAGTTAGGACTCTAAAGCATGACTAAGGAGTAATGAATGAAGTGAACTTTACTAAACATCTTATAGCCTCTCATTCATAAGTGTGACGCGCTTACCCTCTTGAAGAAGACTCTACTACACGTGGTTTATGAGACATCAAGCTAAAAATCATCCCAAAACCTTATGCTCTGATACCAAGTTTGTCACGACCCAGGGATACTCCTTAAATGCAACATGGCGTACTTGACCCCGAAGGGGTCTCATACAAGACCTTAGCATACATAAACATAGGAGATAGAAATGATGCAAAATTTAAAATTTTACAATCGAAGTCATTTTATTGAAATCAAAAGCGAAGTCTAGACAATGTCTTATTAACCATCTATTACAGTAGAATGTCAAAGAAGGTGGTCACAACCCTTTACTATCAAAAGTCTCAAAATAGAACAATATGAAAGCAACTAGAAGTGCATGACATCTTGTCCTCGAACCATGAGGCCTCACCACAAGTCTTGGAGATAAGCAATCCAAGCCTTTGTCAAGAAAGGAAGTATACTTCACCTAGCCGGAACCTACACTTATAAAAAATGTAGAAGAAATAAGGGTTAGCACAAATATGTACTAAGTATGGAAGCATGCATAAAAATCCTTGAAATTTGGTAAAAAGGACATTTTGGTTGAAAAGTATGCATTTGCCAAGTTTGAGAATCACCATGCACTTTTTATGTACAACACAAGTCACAAGTACATTTATCATTTAAGAACATTGTAACATAATAGAACCATTTTTTAGTAACTTTAAGTTGTACCTGTGCAGTGTATGTTTGGCATCCAATAATACCAACCACACTAAGTACTCCTTTGAGGCCACCCTAGTCATACATATCATACATAGAGCTCATCATAGTCAATACTCATAGACAAGGAAATAGTCATGTACATTAACTTGAACATAAGGAAAGTCATCCATAGCAATAATCCATTCAACATACATGCATACATTCATATCTTATCATAGCATAAGAAACCATCCCATAACCCCTTTCAAAGTCTACTTGTGCAATGTAAAAGTGAAGTCCCATACCCCCACTACTACTAAGTAAAACTCATCAAGAAGTCATAAGTATAGTTCATGTCATATTCATTATCTTTTCATGTAGGGAAAATAGCCTTAACCGACATAGACCATGTGAGCTACATGGAATCTGATGTCGTGTAACCCCACACCGGAAAAAAGGTGTCCTACTTGCCTAAGGTAGAACTAAATGTATTAGCTTTTAGGTGGATCGACTAGCTAAAGACCTATGTGGGCACATAGTTATGGGATATGGAGATTGCTTTTAAAAACCCGACCTATTGTATTGGCGAAGAAGCTTCCATCTCATGAGAATAATTTAGATGACCCGACCTATTGTATTGACGAGAGGGCCTCTACCTCATTTTCCATATACACTCGGTGCTAAGCATTATTTTCCAAATTATACATAATTAGTCTTTAATTGCATTTACATGTGTGAAGGAATATCTTGCCCTTCATTCAATACAACTCATAAAATATCTCATAGATTAAATTAGGTGAGAATGAACTTTCAACCTTAGAATCATCATTAACATGTGAGTAAACCTTTCACATCATGTACATAGTGTTTTATGAGAATAGCCTTTCAATCAACACAACAACATTATCATCATCCTAGACAATTCATACATAGTCATGTGTAAGGGTAAGGGGAGAATAATGTTTCAACAATACCGCATTTTACACAATAGTCATAGGATCTTCACTTTCTAAGTGAATCACAAGTTCATACACCATTTTTGTGAAAATGTACAAACCCTCATAATTTACCCTTCAAGGGTCATGAATCATGTCTCACAAACACACCTAAAAATACTACAATAGGCATGAATAATATCATGATTTCAATAACTAAAGTATCATTGACACAATTCATAGTATTCATCTTACATCAATACACCCATCACAATTCATGAAATTGGCTCATGGGCAAATTCATGGGTTAATGGGGAAATTTATCACAAAATCACCATAAAACAACAATTCCATTATAATATAAGACAATTAACTCATTGAAATCGTTTTTAGGAAGAACCCATGACATAGATTGAAAACCCTAGATTTTGAAGAATATACGAATTTGAAGTTGAGAGTTGTACGGCTTCATGGAAGAATGCTTTCCATGAATCAAGACCCTCATACCTTGATCACGGAGTTATGCCAGCATGCTGGAGTACCTAGGGACACAACGAGGGATATTGAGGTCACCCCGTCTTCCTTCACTGACATTCGACGCATTGATGCCGAGTTCACACGAGAGGAGGTTTACAGGAGGAGAGTAGTTGCCCTCTTTAGCTTGAAGTACATAGAAGCTATTTTACTTTGGAGCATCAAGATCCGGGCCATTAAGAGAAGCTTGTTTGGCCTCCCTTCCTTTGACCATAAGAGTAGGGCAATTTCTCACTTGATGATCACTTTTTCCACAACCATAACACCCACTAGTCCCGACTAGGCACTTCCCATAATGCCGCTTCCCACAAGTGGTGCAAATAGGTTTAGAAAATGAAGACCTACCACTTTTATCTTGGTTAACCCTAGGAGTACTTGAAGAATCTTGGTTTGGAGCTCTCTTTTTGAACCTTGGTCATCTGATCTAACTCTCTTCATATCCCTATTCCTTCTCTTAAGTTTGGACTCCTCAATATATTGAGCATACACCATAGGCCTAGAAATGTTCATGTCATCATGGAGCATCATCGTACGACACTCTTCCTCAACTAGGTCGGAAACCGTCACAAATCGACTCATCTCATCCCTTAAGGTAGACACCAAAGATGGAGCATACTTAGACAATTGGGTAAATTTCAAGGAGTACTCTTGCAAACTCATGCTACCTTGCCTAAGGTTGATAAACTCCTCCATCTTAACCTCTCTCTTATCACGGGGGAAAAACCAAGGAATGCTTCCTTAAACAACTCCCATGCTATGGGACCCACTCCAAGTGGCCTATTGCTTTTCCATTGTGTAAACCAAACTTGGGTAACATCCTTCAATTGATAAGAGGCAAGTTCAGCTTTTTCTATAGAAGTCACCCCCATAGAATTTACTACCTTATACACCACATCCAAACACTCTTGGGGATCCTCTCCCACCTTTGAACCTAGAAACACCGGAGGATTCATCCTCACAAAGTCTCTCAACCTAGAAGCCATAGTGCTCATAATAGGGTTCACATTAGCCTCAACACCCCTAGTAGCTTGAGCCGTCATGGCTTGGGCTGGAGTAGTTACGGCTTGAGCCATCATCAAAAGATCCGACCTAACTTCTTCATTGGTCATGGCCGGAGGTTCAACCGAAACTTGATTGCCTTGATTGCCTTGATTGCCTAGAGGAACTTGGTCACCTTGAGGACCTTGGGGAGGAACTCCCTCATTCACTATCTCCTCTTCCACTCTTCTTGCGGTCGACCTTCTTGTATTCATATCCTATAAACACAAGAGAAGAATTAGGAAAAGGACACTTATAGAGCTAAACTCTAAGGCACGACTTAAATAATGATGAAAGAAGTGTAGCTTCCTAACGTCCTATAGCCTCTCACTCATAGATGTGTCGCTACTCACACCGATGAACAAGACTCTACTAGACATGGCTTGTGAGAGATCTATCCTAAAAACCATTCCAAAATCTTGTGCTCTGATACCAAGTTTGTCATGACCCAAGAGTACCCCCTAGACGTGACATGGCGTACAAGACCCCCAAGAGTCTCTAACAAGCCTCTTAGCATTCATAACATGAGATAATTGAAATAGTGTGTAATTAAATCCTTTTCTTTAAATCCATACAATCAAAACTTTATTTAAAACAACGGAAGTCTACTTGTCTCACATGGCAATCTAAAAATATCTTGAAACTAAAGTAGGGTCACGGCCCTTTACAATAGGAAGTTTTAAAATCTCTATTACATGAGAGAAAGAAACATCGATAAAGAATGTGTACTCGAATGTATGAGGACATACCAATACCCTTGGAAGAACTCAATCCAAGTCCTTGAACTAGAGAGAATCAAATCACTTGCCGGAACCTACACTTGTAGTAAAATAAGAGAAATATGGTTTAGCACACAAAAATGTACTAAGTATGATGACCATGCAAAAATCATGCTTTAAAGGGACATTTTGGTTGGAAACCATGCATTATGCCTATTTTTAGAAACATCACGTACATAAGTATAAGAGGCATAAAACACAAGTATAATCATCATACAAGTCATAACATCACATTTGAACATTCTCAACATATAAGTCATTTCATCACATTAACCCTTCACCTCAAGTAACCCCAAGCTATACTTTGTGCAATGTATGAATAGCATCCCATACCACCATCCACAACTAAGTACCACATTAAGGCCAACAAAATTGAACTTACCATTCTTCCTTTTCATCTTTAGACAATACTCATACATAAGAAACACATTTATTTCATATGCCATGGGAAGGGAAAATAACTCGTAATACAACCCAAGTATAGCATGCATCATCACTTTAAGAATTTAAATCAACATTTTGCATTAGCTTCATTAAGATCACTTTCATTCATTAGTCATTAAGATATTAGAGAACTCATTATAGCCCTCTCAAAACCTACTCATGCAATACATGGATGACATCCCATACTACCACCCATACTTCATAGAACTTCTCAAGAAACCATAATGCACATCTCACATGACGGGAATAAGCGTTTTACCAACATAGACCATGAGAGGTAAATCATGGAATCCGGTGTCATATAACCTTACACCGAAGGAAGGTGTTCTACTTGCCTAAGGTAGAACTAAGTAACATTTTAGCTTAGGTGGATCCACTAGCTAATGTCCTATGTGGGCACATAGTTATGGGATAGGAAGATGTTCATTGGAACCCTAACCTAACATTGGGAGAGTTTCCATCTTACCATATCCACTCGATGCTTAGCCTACATTCCCATAGAGTAGTTCATTCACATCAAGATTATTAAACTTGAGAGGAATGCCATTGGCCTATCGACCCAAGTTATATTATTACACATGAAAGGAATGCCATAAGCCTATCGATTCAAGGTACATTATTAAACATGAAAGGAATGCCATAAGCCTATCGGCTCAAGGTACATTATCAGGATAGCTCATTGAATCCTCATGAAAGGGTGCCATAAGCCTACTAATTCAAGGTTCATCATTCACATTCATGGAAGGGTGCCATAAGCCTACCAATCCGAATGTTCATTAACATCATTTATGGAAGGGTGCCATAAGCCTACCGATCTTAAGGTACATTATTATCATGCATGGAAGGGTGTCATTAGCCTACCAATCCAAGATTTGATAATCAACAATTCTTTCATTCATACAAGAAGAGGATGCATAAAGACTACCAATTCAAGATATACATCACATTGAAGAACCATTAACATTCTATCATCAACATTCATAAGTGTCAAATTGAGAAATAGCTTTTCAATAATAACACAATTACATTCAAGACATGATCTCATTACCTTCATTGAATTCACATTCATATGCATAATATCATAATCATACTTAACTTCTTCATAATTTGCCCTTCAAGGCCATGAATCACAAATCACCAAAAAACCAATAATTTACTACAATTTAGGCATGTATAATGAAGTAATTCAATAAACTAAAGCAATTTAGACATTTTCCCTTCACATACATTCATAATCAACAAACCCGCTTCATAACGACACAATTTAGGAATTTAGGAAATTCATGGGTTCTTAGAGCATTTTCATCATAAATCATCAATTAAACACTAATTCAATAATAATTCATCATTAATAAACCTTTGAAAAAGTTGGAAGAAGCAACCCATGATTTTGAATAAAACCCTAGGTTTTTGAGATATTTCAAAACTTTGAAATATAACTTTAAATGAACTCTAGGGGTGAAAACTACCCCTAGATGAAGGGTCACCATACCTTAATGAAGTTTTCCTCTAAGTTTGGGAAAGAAACACTTTGAATCTTCAAGCCCTAACCTCCTCCTCTTCTTCTTCTTCTTCTTCTTCAATGGAAGTTTTTAGAGAGATATTTTGGAGAAGATGAATTATTTTGGGTGTTTGGGAATAATGAAGTAAAATAGGTGTTTAATCACTTAAAACTATTAATATAGGTGAAATAAAATAATTAAAAATGACCCCATTAATTAACTAATTGATTTGGAAATCACTAAATAACCCTCAATTAAGGCAGCCTCGTCCAGGGACCACGCCCACTTGGACGGCTCGTCAATGGGACCACGGCTCATGGTGGTACCCGTTGTCCCTTGGTCAGTAGCTTATGCTCTGATACCAAGTTTGTCATGACCCGAGAGCACCCCCTAGTCGTAACCGGCGTACTTGACCTCTCGGAGGTCTAATACAAGCCTCTTAGCATTCATTCATCGCATAACACTAAAAACATAATGAATTTAAAACTTTCTTTACCAAGAAAACATTTAATAAAAAAAATAGCAAGCGGAAGACT
>JAJOOI010017198.1:0-19828 GCA_029582585.1 Solanum bukasovii | reverse complement strand
CCGGATATAACAGATATATCCGTTGTCATTCTCTTAAATTGGCAGAAAAGAAAATCTCAAGAACTATTATGAAAATTCTCAACTACATCCTAAAGATATGTAACATCCTGAAAATTTTAAGGTAAGATTCAAGCTATTCTTTATTTGTGAATAAGATTGTATCAGGTACTTCTTAAATTGCCCATATTTTTAAAGGTAAATTCTTAGTGTGAGAATGATTTTGAATATCAATTAAGGTCACTAAAAACTTTTAGCACAAAGTTGAGTTGAAAGTTTTCTTACAGATTAAGTTTTGATGTAAGAGTTTACTTGGGTAAACTTCAAACGACCATATCTCCTAGAATATAAAGAGTTACGTGGCTCATAACCTATCAAATTAAAGGTATTTGAATCTTCTTTCCAACTCCACCAATTTCACGTCAATCCTAGTTTTCAGTAAAAAGTTATGATCATTTTAGTAACCTGATACAATGCAGTGACGAATTAGCCGACGGGAAAATATTAAAAAGGATCGTTTTTGTCTTTTTACCTTTAAGAAAATCCTAAGCGAATTTCTTCACTAATTAAATACCCAAAACAATCATATTTTCATCTCTATTAATCCATCATTCTCTTCTCTCTCAAACCCTAAGGCAAAGCCCTAAGGAAAAATCAAAGTAGAAGACTCCATTCAAGATTATTTCCATCTTTATCAAGATTCTTCTTCAATGTAAGTCTTTCTCCAAGAATTTCATTCTTTCCAACTCAAATTCCTCCATACAATTATGAAGCATTAATGAAAATCATAATTCTGGTCCATAGGGATTTCAAGACACCAATTCAAGAATCTCAAGAAATATTTTCTTGATTCTTTACCTTCAAGTTAGGGTTTCAACGCTTCTAATTAAGTTTTTCTTCAAGATTCTTCAAGAACCTTGTTCTTCAAGTATGTAAGACTATCATAGTGTTGGACTAGTTCGTCCTCACGGCCTACATCTACTTTCAAATTAGTAAAAGAGAAATCTAGGATTCTATCCCTAGATTTGATTATTCTTGAGATAAGTTGATTTGAGTTCTTGAGATCCTGTTTCCTTTTGAAATTCTATTCCTGATTATTTAATTGCTACATGTTATGCATTAACATTCTTGAGTTGATTCGTTCATGTCTATATTTCAGCATGACCCCTCTGAATTGAGTATTTTTAGAGGAGAAATATCGTTGAGTTATGAGTTTCGAGTTCTTGAGTTCTGAGTTTCCTTATTGCTATTAAGATCCTTGAGTTGAGTCGTTCATGTCCATAATTCCACATGAACCCTATGATTTGAGTTATGAATTTTGAAAAGTTTTTTAAAGCCAACACTTGAGTTCTTAACCTGATTTTTGAGAAAATAAAGATGAGCTTTGAGAAAAGAGTTTCTAAAACATGATTAGTGTGACAATCAAGTATGCCATCAATGTATGAGCAGTATGGTATCTTGATATACCATTAATGTTTAAGGAGTATGACTTCCCGAGTCATCAATGATCATATTATAATATGATTTTGAAATGTTTTCGAGAAAGAGTTTTCAAGTATGAGTATAAGGGGACTATGTATTCCCAGAGACATCAATTTTTACATTGATAAAAGAGAAACTGAGATTTCTAAATGAGTTGTGAGTTCAAGAGTTATTTCAAAAGTAGTTAACTCTTTTAAGAGGGTAGTTTGAGCAATTATCTCAAACCAGATGAAGAGTTATGTTTTTTTAAACATATGAGAATGAGTATATATTATTGAGAGTAGCACTGAACACCGATATGGGGAGAGTTCAAACAACTCACAACCCCCATAAATCATGTATTCCAACATGGGTAAAGGGTTATACTTTTTAGACGATTCCTTAGTGCTTGTAAGCATAGCTTAGTGGATCACTTAGTTGAGGTTTTTTATACCCCGGCAAGGTATAGGATAGTTTTGGCAGAGTGGGCGAGACGATGTATCATCTTGTAGCTCATATTGATGGTTGTCGGTTAGAGAATCTCCCAATAGAGTTAAAATGTATTTTTATATATCACTTATTATTTTGAGTTCAGAGATGAGAAAGTGTTTTGTAAATCTTTAAATGATCTAACTCCTTTATTTCTTTACATTCAACTTGAGTACATTGTTATCTATTCTGGTCCTTTCTTTCAGTTATTTGTTATTCAGCTATATTACATACTCGTACATTCAATGTACTGATGTCATTCGATCTGAACATGTTATTAGGATCCTCAACAAGAGTCTGTTGAGATCACTTCATCCGTTTGTCAGCTTTCGAGTGAGGTCTCCATGCTTTCAAAGGACTCCAGATTTATGAGTTGCTAGTAGTAGTTCTTTTGAGGAGTTGTGGGTCTTGTCCCAACACTCATCTTTGTATAGTAGAGGCTTCATAGATAGACATGTTTGGGTAGTCTTTCAGTTTTAGATGTTTTATTTAAAACTTATGTTTCATACTCATTATATTCAGCAAAGTTTTGAGATTCAGTAAACTTTTTTAAAAACGTTTCTTTCAATTTGATGCTTATGTATGCTCAAATTAGTATTCCTCTTGTAATCAGCCAGAATGAGGGTTCGCTTGGGGACCAACAATGGTTCTCAAGTGCCGGCCACGTACAGGGTGTAGGCTCGGGTTGTGACAAGATATGAGTATTAGATCATAACTTTAAGCTTAAGATACCATATTGAGGGAGGAAAGACAATTGAAAAAACATACACAGTGAAAACATTTTGAATACTCGTAACTCATAAGTAGGTTGCTAGCTAGGTCATCTGAGATTTCTCTCATGCTATTACAATCCGATCCAATATAAACCTAGTGCAAACTATGATAGCTTGGAAGAAAGCTCTCAAGTAAAGAAACTTCTCAATTATTTTGAGGGAACTACATTTTCATCAACTTTTGAGTAAAAGGAGGCAATTTCTTGTTTTTTTGGCACGGAAATCATTTTAGAAGAAGCAAAATTAAGGTAGAGGAATCATTGATTTTTATATGATGAACATATTTAAATATCCCACAACCAGAAAAAGCAAGAAAAAAAGTCACATTAGGTGAAAATTTAGAAAAGGATCAACATTCCTTTCTAGGCTACTGCAATTCTCCCAGCTATTGCATCAAGAAAAACGAATTGTGTACCTCATAGACCAGCCATGTGCAACTTGTTTGTGGAAGGTCGATCATGAGGACTATGCTACAACTTTTAGAAACATCTTTCATTGTTTCAACAATGATAAAAACAATTGATAATAAAGACCATGTATAAGTTTGTCAAGAAACAACAGAGATGACTTATGAATTATGTCAATCCCACCTGAGGCTCTCCGACGTTCTTCCATAACACTCTTTTTTTCCTTCATCTCCTATGTATTGAATTGTCCTGTGCATAGAAAAATAAATTTGCACAATTAAGTTAACAAAAAACTAACTTCAATTTTAAAACTAATGTCTTAACCTTTACAACGGGCTATGTAATTTAAATCCATCAGTTGATAGTAGGACATTCTTGGAATGTGGATGAAAAATGAAGAAATTAAGAAGAAATAGTTTTCTCATCCAGAGTATATTGCTATCACCTTTTTTCATCAATTAATATTTAATGTTGGAGTATATCTTTCTCATGTAACAATTATTACAAAAAAGAGAGTCGAACACATATTGTATTACTTTTATCGACTTTTCTCACATTAAGTTGTTGTATGGTTCTTCTATGATCTTATCGTCAAAGACATTAATATAGATGTAAGTTTTATTATCAAGGATCATTGTAGATTCTAAATGTATTGAAAGCCATACTTAAAGGAGAAGGTTATCTTAAAGGAGGAACAACTTTCGAAAGCACAAAAATCCGCAGCCACTTTTTGGATGGGAAAAATTATAAGTTTCTAGAACTCACATAGGAAGAGGTCATTGATGTAGTGAATCTTGGTAGGCTAAATTCCTCATAAAATATTCACGTCTGAAAAATACACGTGTGGCATAAGTTGAGTTGCAAATTAAAGAAGCCAAGAATTACATGATTTGGTTTGAAGTTCAATGAAGAAGAAATTCAAAGAATTTCAAGTCTAGTATTTCATTCCAAAGAAAGGGAAAAAATGCATGTCATAAAGAGAAATTGAAAACTACCGACAGTCATCACCTTAGTTATCACTTTTTTCCATTCAAGAAACCACAACATATGCAGAATCGGAAAAGTAATACTAACAATATCAGACTGCAAGTGAACCCCCTATGCAAAAATATTATACATGTTTCAAACCATATCATTAACAGGAACATATCCCAGCCTATCAATATTATCACACATGCAACATTATCAGCAAGGCGGGCATTTTACTCTAATATTACCAAAAATCATAATGAATGGTACATGTTGGAAGTAAAGGAATAACAAAACTCTACCTATCAGCATTATATAGCACCTGCAAGGTAAACATTATTTTAACTCCGATATTAAAAAAAAATAGCACAATATAGGATTGTTAGACGATAGAAAGACAAATGGGAAGGAGTAGGGATAAGTAACATTCAGAAATAACTAAATTCCTACCTCTTCAATGTCTCATAATCATCCATATTTTTGTTTTGCTCCCGGTTTAGAAAGTACCATGTTTAAGTTTCAAAGATGATGCAGAATCACTATCGAAGGGTAAGTATATTTGTCGATTTTGTGTCGCACATAATATATATGTAGCTAGGATTCTTTAAGCTTAATTTTGAGCTTTCTTTATAACTATTCTCATTGCTAGAAATTTGTCAGAATGTTAAGCTTTAGACAAACTATAACCATTTATCATAGTACATAATTTACAAGCAATAATCAGAAATCAGAACATGCAATCAAATTAAAGTAATGCAAATTAATCGACTGATGTTTGGCAGAAAGAAATTAAACCTTTTCAAGGAAAATGAAGATCAATTACAACATTTAGCTTTGTGAATGTTTTCTTCATTTATCATATTCTCAAATGTTAAAAGCTTTCCTATTTTACTGTAAATTATATAAGAGAAGTTAGATACTCAAATACTTTCTTATTTTGACATTTTCTCAAACATCTGGTATGTCTTAGAAATGTAACTCTAAGAAAAATGTAAGGAATAAAAGGTTACAATAATGACGTAAAGAAAGTTATTTTTATATGATGCAATTGTTCCGACGATATGACTCGTGTTACATAACGAAGTATCTAAAATTATATTCACAAAATGAAGTCACTCATGAAATAAAACACGCAGTTGAAACATTTCGAAAGTCAAATTGAAAATTTTGAAATTTCCAAACTACAGGTCCATGCATGTATTTTTATTGACATATCGAGCCAGAGGAGAAAAGAATATTCAAATGGACTCACATGAAATGCTAAAATCACGTCGCAGTGGTTCTTGGGCTTGATAGACCCGAATATCGTCTATGGAGGATGGATGAGAAAAGGGAAAGATTAAAAGATAATTTTGATAAATCAAGAGCTCTGAGATGTCGATGTTCATGCATAGGCACAAATTCAATTTGAATGCAAAGCAACATGTAGTTGTTCTTGAGGTGGTTGGAAAAGAACCTCAGCAAAACAAAGGCAAAAAATAGGAGCAGTACCAAAAAAAATATGAACATAGCAGTAGTACTTTGCTTACCAAAGAAATAACAATACACGTGTTAGCAAGAAAAGGTCAATATATCAAATGGGCCAAGTATAATGTACCATTCACATGACTTTCAGTACAACACATAATTGTAGTGTTCGTACAAAAGCTTGTTGGCTTATAAATAAGAGAATATATAAAAAAAAATTAATTTTATAATAAAAATTTTGTTTTTCGGTGCACCAAAGTTCTGAGACCCTTTGAATACCGAACCGAAGAACAGGGCCGACTTTTGCCTATGAATTTTTAGGCCAATGCCTTAGGCTCCTAATTTTTGGGGACCTCAAATTTCTATTAAAAAAAATCATGTTTAATTTTTTTCATGAAAAAAATTAATTATTTATAATAAAAAGTATATATATATATGAAAAAAATTAATTATTTATAATAAAAAGTATATATATATATATATATATATATGGAAAATTCACACCATATACACATTTAAGAGTTAATTTTATGGGTTTTAAACATACTTTTAAACAATTCTTACTTATAACAATTTATTTACAGGTTATGACATATCAATTAAATTTAATTTTATTTAAAAATCAATTTCAATTTATTTAATAAATGATTAACCTATTTATAGTTTTATATTATTAATTAATAATATGTAATTAATTTGATTTCAGTTCCTTTTTTAAAACTGAAATTATTAGTTACACAGATTTAGGGATTTACATAGAACATGTTTCCTTGATTACCGTTACCACCTCCCATACGTCAATCCCACCACCCTCCAAACCTCACATATGTCAATCCCACCCCCTCCTCCCACGCCTATCCAATTCTACATGCCACCACCCCACTAGCCCACTTTCACCTTCGTCTCTTACATCTTCCTCCCCACCAACTACACCAACTTCACAATCCTCCATTCAATTTCATTTTTCAATAAGATCATGTCGAAGAAAACGGTTGTAACTCCTCGAAAGAGCCCTTGATTAGTTGAAGGAACTTCTATGGATGAAGTTCATGCTCCATCTTTCAACATATTGACTTAAACACCGCCGCCAAAAATTGTTGAAACTCCGGCTAGGGGTGGTTCATCTCTATTGAAAGATCAAAAGGAGAAAAAAAATGAAGTAAAGAAAAGGATGAGTCCGGTAAAGCAAAAGGGGAAGAAGAGGAAGGGGAAAATTGGTGAAACTCCTTCTGATTCTGATTCTGATTTTGTTAGTGAATCAAAAAAGAAAAAAAAAATGCAATGAATGTAGAAGTTGCTCAATCTTCAAAACCATCAACAAGAAGAACAACAAAAAAGAAGGAATCAGAAATTCCAACATCTAAAAAGGACAAAAAATTGTTAGGGTAAGTATTATATTTAATTTATTTTCACATTATTCAAACTACTGATTTTTTTCTAAAAATATCACATTATGCTTATTTTCTTTTCGAAATATTTGTTTGGATGAAACGTGTATGAAATCTGATTAATATGTGTATGACTCTGACTTTAATGTTTGATTGTTGAATATTGTATGAATTGTGATATAATATTGGTATACAAATGGTATGAATTGTGTTTTAACATTAGTGTGATTGTCTATTAGTGTATCCAATGAATTATTAAATTGGGATGAAAATGGTATGAATTGTCAAACTACTGATTTTTATTAAAAATATCACATTATGATTATTTTCTATTCTAAACATATTGTTTGGATGAAACGTTTATGAAATCTGATTAATATGTGTATGGCTCTGACTTTAATGTTTGATTGTTGGGTTTTTATGAATTGTGATATAATATTGGTATACAAATAGTATGAATTGTGTGATTATATGAAATTATGAATGTTTATATGAAATTGATTTATTGTTTGTATAATATGTGTGATATAAACTGAGGTTAGTGTTGGAATGAAACTTGAATAAGATTGGTGTAAAGTTTGTTTTAATTTTGTATAAACAATTTTATTTTATAGGCAAGGAAGGTATCCACACACTGGTCTTCATGTACAAACATGAATGTTTTTAGTGATCTGTTGAGTTTCCTCGGGCAAGAGAGGTTTCAACAATTTTTGGAACAAACACCATTTGGTGTATTTTATGAGTTACACAACATAAAGATTCAATGTCAGTTATTGCGATATTTATTCCTTCTTGAATCTGAAAATGTCAGAGATGACATATTTATTGTCAAAATAAATGGTATAGAATTACATTTTAGAATCAAGGAATTCGCAGCAGTTACTAGTCTTAAATGTGGACTACTTACAGACTTTGTTTCAGATCCATCTATTCCAAATAGATTTATCACAAAATATTTTGGTGAAATGACCAAAGTCCCTAAGTTAGTCTTCTTGAATAAGTTTAAAGAGGCTAACTTATTTGAGCATGAAGACCGTTTTAAGATCGGTGTTCTGTACGTCATTAGTACATTTTTGACTGGTTCTGAGGCATAAAAAACAACCATACCTAAATTGTATTTTGATTTGGTTGAGTCCGGTCAGTGTATGAATTGAACTTCCCATGGGGTAATGAATGTTTCAGATTGACACTCAAAGCTTGCAGCCGTAGGTTGGAAAATAATCCAACGTCATTCAAATTTAGCCAATTCCACCTAGCATTGCAGATTTGGTTTTATGAGTGTTGTCATCCGTTTGACAACACAATTGCTATTCGTGTTGCATATGGCACACCGCGTATTCTCAATTGGAAGACATTGAATGAGAGTATTTTATTTGATGATTTAAAGAATACTATCTTCAGAAAATATGGCAATCAGGTCATTTTTTATTTATTGTCTTTTAATAATTATCATTTATATTACTTTTTTAATATAATTTTTAATTCTCACATCTTATTTTGTTATTACATCATAAATTTAAAAACATAGTGCTTACTGACGAAGAGAAGAATTCCATTGATCAGATCAATTTACATGAATCTTCGAGTCACCATGAATCAGAAAATCAAGCAACATCACAAAGGAATGATGTTGACTTTGATGAGAAATATGTTCAGTTGAAAAAGGAAATTGTAGAGGTATACAATAAAAAATTATCATTTTATATTTTTTTTACATATTACAAGGAACTTATCCACTTTTTGATGTTTAATGACAGGTTCGGGTGGAGTTGAAAGAACTGAAGGATAATGTTATTTTCTCAATCCCTTTTCAATTAATTTTTATTAATTATTTTTCTGTAATATTTTAATGTTTAACATATATGTCTATATCTATTGACTAGGTTGACAAGCACATGACTGATTTGAAAGCATATGTCGATAATTCGACAAAGTTGATAATCGACGAGATTAGGTCGTCAAGAGGTCAACCAACACAAACAACATAGCAAGAGGTATTAAATTGTATTAAATGGTTTTAGAAAGTTAAGAACTCAATAATTTTTGTGTATCTATGTTTTTTGACTGAATTTAGTATTATATTTGTATGAATTGTGTATGTGCAAGTAATTATGAAATTGGTATGACTCTGTACTGAAGTTAGTATTATATTGGTATGAATTTTATATTAGCAAATCTGATGCATTATTTTTCAGTTTATGTTTGTTTGATATTGATGTTATGTTGGTATGAATATTGAATGAAGTAGTTTTTATGCATGTTTTTATTGTTGTTTGTCACTGGTATTATAAATTTTGTATTACCTTTTGTATGAATAATGTATGATCTGGTATTGTACAATATTTTATGTTGGTTCAATTTTGATATAAATTTAGTAGTAAATTTGTGAAAGGCAATATTAATGACAGGTTACTACTGTTGGCTTTAAATATATATTAATCTTGTATAAAATTTGTATGAGACATTTTTTTGCATGATTGTATGAATGAATTTTATATTACTTCATACATTAGGATGATGCTCATCAACATGTCGAAGAATCTGAAAAAGCTCCAATGGATCAACCTTCAGTTTCAATGAGGGAATACGTTGACATTTCAAACACCGATGGTATGAGAATCAATCCGAATATAATATGTATATTCACTTTACAATATTTTTTAACATTAAATTTTCCTTTTTGAATAAATAGCTGAAGCGCAAAATTCAATTGACCAAATAGTTGGTCGTGTTTTTAATGATGATATACCTGGATCATCAACTTCAAAACCACCAACATTGAATGATTATCCGAATTTGAGTATGACACAGATTATTGAACTTGATCCAATTCTTAATGCTAATACAACTCCAGATGTGCAACCAAGAAATAGGAACCCCGAAAAGTATGACACATCTCCGTACATTCGATTGTCGGAAGGCGAAAGAAGTTTAAGAAGAGTTCCTATTTTATTTCATATCAAACATCCTTTCGAAAGTCACAATGGATTTGAGGTTGAAGCTGAGTTGATCGATGAGTTTAACAAATGGGTTTTCAAAGATGCTTCATCTAGGCGTGGCAGGTATATGTGTAAATAAAGCCATTTTTTTCTTTAAATACTATCCAATCAATGTGTATACAATGTTTTTTATATATTTTTAATTTTAAAAGGAAATCTGCTTACTCAAAGCTCAAAGATAATTTTGAACCTCAAATGGACTTTGGTGTTGTCAAAGTTTCAGAAAAAGATTTTTGCAACATAATGGTTAAATCTGCCAGGCCTTGGGAAGACGGGGTAAGTCATATCTATCAACTTTTTAAATAGCTAATTTACAACTCGTATTCTAGATTTTTGTAATTATATTTGAAGTTTTTGTTTAAAATCTGTTATGAAATTAATATCTATTTTATATAATGGTCTTATACAGTATCCATCAGGTATCTGTATTGATTTTTTTCTGACTAACATTGATATAAAATACATTATATATTAAACTATTATGAATTTTACATCCAACAGTGTTCATGTATGCAATTGGTATGATTATTGAATGAATTTGATATAAAAATAAACTTTCATGAACAGTGTAGTAAACAAGTTGCTAGAATGAAATTTATATGCATTCTGTATATATCTGAAACATTTTTAATGGCTTTTTATTTGGTAACAGCATGTTAATACCATTATGTATATCTGCGAAAGAAAGCAAAGTACTCTCAAGTACCACTATCATACAGTACGGTTGACTGTTGATTTATGACGTGAGTTGATAACATTGAGAAATAGTGGAGAGAGTCAAATTGCGACATGAGATCCATTTCTCCCGACCACGATGTTGGACAGTGCATTAGAGGCTTCAAACTGCTTGCCAACATTCCTTGGGACAGTGTTGACGATGTCATTATTCCTGTCAATATTAGTGAGAAATTTCATTGGTTTTTGGTTGTATTCTGAATCAAGCTTTGATGTCTACATGTATATGATTCGATGAGGGGAGGGTCTGTTCACACCAAGAAAGTCAATGAAGCTGTTGGTAAACTTGCAACAATGATACAACTATTTTTTACGAGCACGAAATTTTATGGTAAAAGGCTTGATCTGTATGCCAATAAAATCCCTAAATATGTACATAAGTCTCAATCCGTCCCACTTGATATCAAGCATATGATGCATGTTCCTCACAGGAAGATAGTTCCAAGTATGTATTTCTATACTTTATTGATTTCATTAGAAAAGTTAACTTAATTTATTTCTTAAAATATTTTTTCTTTCAATTTTTTTTCAATGATTGTGATTTGTACACATGTCTATTTGCTGAATACATCATTAATGGTTTTTTTGATATGCATTCTGTTGATATCGATGAAAAGTACCATAGTCAAAGGTATGCCACAATCCTATGGCATTATGAAAAACAAAGAATGAGGATGGCGCGATCAGTGAGAGTGAAGTTATTGGTACAGTTGCTAGCAAATTTGGTGGACCTCGCATAGCAAAAGAACATGTTCCGGATACCATCAATTATCCTACACCAAGACCACAGACAAGAAATTTGAAATAGTTGATTGCACCTTCTACTTTTTTAGAATTACATGTTATTTTTTTAACCTTTGAACAATTTTTTTGTGTTTAAGTATTTGATGATATATAATATCATATGTTTTCTTCCAGCCAGATATCGTCTACATATGAATTACTGATTGGCTATTATAATTTCAGAATACTAGTAATATACAGACTTCATACCATTTGGATTCACTATTTTAAAATATCAGTGTGTTTCTAAACTATAAACTTATTGGATGAAACGTGTATGAAATCTGATTAATATGTGTATGACTCTGACATTAATGTTTGATTGTTGAATATTGTATGAATTGTGATATAATATTTGTATACAAATGGTATGAATTGTGTTTTAACATTGGTGTGATTGTCTATTAACTGTATATATGGTATGAATTATTAAATTCGTATACAAATGGTATGAATTGTCAAATTGGTGATTTTTTCTAAAAATATCACATTATGTTTATTTTCTATTCTAAACATGTTGTTTGGATGAAACGTGTATGAACTCTGATTAATATGTGTATGACTCTGACTTTAATGTTTGATTGCTGGATTTGTATGAATTGTGATATAATATTGGTATACAAATGGTATGCATTGTGTGATTATATGAAATTATGAATGTTTATACGAAATTGATGAATGTTTATATGAAATTGATTTATTGTTGGTATAATATGTGTGCTATAAACTGAAGTTAATTTTATTTTTAGTAGGACAATAGTTGGAAATCAAATTAATATTCTTGATAACTTACATTAAATACTCAGGATACCAAATGCATTCCATAATTACCTTGTATAATTATCACTAATATTAACACTATCTTATATATTAAACTGGAATAAATTTTATTTCCAACAATATGCAATTTTTATGATTAATAAATGAATCACCTATAAAAAATGAACAGTATATTAAACACTTAGTTATAATGCATTCCACACCAATTATGTTTCATATCAAAACAAAACATGAGTCTAAAAGACAAAATAAAATAAAAAATTTATGTAGTCTTTTTGCACAGGATAATTTGAACATGTCGTCATGTTGTGGCCAACTTGACGACATCTACTGCAAGTAACTTTAGACCTTTTGAATTTCACATCAGCAAACCCCTTCCAGCGTTCAAGTTGTGATCTTCCTACCGTTCTCTTTGGACCGGGCTACATCAATTTAGGCTCAGAAACATAACTTGGTATATCCCATGTAGTCTCGCATGGGAGAGGTTCAACAAGTATCACATATGCATCTTGAAAATTCTTCAGACTATAAAAAGGAGAGCAGTAATCTGTTTCATGCAATCTTCTGTATCTAAGAATTGCCATTCCATGCCCGCATGGTATCTCATCATTTTGAAATCTTTCGCAACTACACATCTTGGTGTTTAAGTTTACTATGCACCGTTTTGGTTCATCAACAACAACATGCATATCAACTGTTGATGGTATTACCTAACACACAAAAATATTGCTCATTAAAATGCTGATACAAAAAAACAAGACACTAAAAAAGGTTTCAATTATATATACAGAATGGATATCAAATTAATGTACTGTTCATGCTAGTTGACAGTTTGTACTAAATTAATTCAATAATCATACAAAATGCATACATGAATACCTTTAAATAATAATGAATAAAGGAAAAATCATACCCTTATACTACTAGACAAAGCAATACTTTTCTGGAGCATAAGATCATATTTTTTTGTCAGATCTGTTCTAGTTTTTGCAGCCTCCTCGTTGTGTTTAGGAATCCAACTTTGAACTGTTACCCTCATAAATTCAAGAAGTGAAATCACTGGCAACCTCCTTGCTATCATGTTAACATTATTTAAAGATTCGGCTATGTTTGAAGTCATGGTCCATGTTCGCTTACATTTTGAATAAGCCCTTTGTCACGTCTCAAATCCCATTAAGACGGACAGGCACCCGATGCCCTAAAGGCCCGAGACATGTGCTTACTATGCCTATAACTATGACAATCTTGTGACAAATTCACATAGGATGCAGCGATACGAACCAACATAAGTAGACCCAAGACTTATATACATGACTTGGCCGTTGAGGCCACAACTTGTTAAGACGCAACTGAACCATATACATAAGTCTACAAAGCCTCTAAAAGATAGAAAACCTCTAGTAGGTCGGGACAGACCCCGCCTTACTCTTAACTACGATACAATACCAAAATGAATCTACCAAGGACTCAGTAAAGCTCTGAATCAATCTGGAGCTCACCAAAAGTAGCTGAGTGTCGTGTGCTCCTACCGAGGAGGTCTACTAGCTGAAGTACTTGTGCCTGCAACATGAAATGCAGCATCCCCCGCGAGGGATGTCAGTATGAAAAAATGTACTGAATATGTAAGGCAATAACATATATAAAATAAAAGTTCGAATGAAACCAAGTATCATTATATGTGTGCATAAATCAGAACAGAAGACCACCTTTGTTAACTCTTGTGGGATCATGTATGTTACATTCTTGTCTTTACCTTTCTGTGTGTTATGATCTTTATAAGGCATGTGATACGAATGACTAGTTGATCAGTGGTGGAAAAGGATGACCCATGCTAGGCATTTTAACCCCTGGGATGCGGTCCTCATAATTACAAAAATTGGGATCGGCCCATGCTAGGCTTTCGCCCTTGAGCTGCCACCCTTCTATACCAATTGGGATCGGCCCATGCTAGGCTTTCACCCCTGAGCTGCCACCCTTAATTATACAGATTGCTTTACTTAGATTCTTTAATCTTTGAGATTGCTGCTTTGGTGGTCATAATCATTTTTGATAATTAGAACTACAGACCAGTAGTAGAAGACATGAAAATAATACTTCAAGGCAGTAACAATGACATAAGGAGTTATGTAACATCAATGCATTACTTGTGAGATTAAATGACACAATTGATTTTAACTGACTAAGAGGAGGATTCATCAAACTTGCTTTTGCAAAAACCATTTCTATACCAGCACGTAGGAGGATATTACACAAGTATAGAGTACTGAACATATAATAAAGTAATTCTACACACTGAGGAGAGGGGGAAATATTGTTAGCTATTTGGAGATCATACGCTGCCACTATGTTTCCTTTACTAGGAATAGAACTTAGGAAATTCCCTTATTGATATTAATCTCAAGTATCAGATTTCATGCCAAAGAATATTGAATCGAATAGCCTTACATACCTTATCCTCTGATCAATACAACTATCACGATTCAGCCTCCCCTTTCAGGTTTTAATCTACAATATAAGTCATGATAAATTTAAATTAGCAACTATCACACCGTGAGCCTCGTAAAACAGTAGCTAACTTTGACGGATAATGAGCCCATACATGCCTTAAAACAATGTGTATCACCACACCCTCCTTCTCTGCCCAATACATACATTATATATCCTTTTCCAAGATTACCCAAACTGCACCAACAACAATACACATAAAACAATCTCAAATATTCTTTATCATACAACCAATTATTGAACTCACCACCCCCTTGAGTTCTTTATGACAGCACACCCATAATTCCTCACTCAAACTCATACATAAGGAGGAAGAAAATGGAGCAGTCACCTTACCTCAATTTCTGCAACTTCTCCTTCTAACTTGAATTCCTCTAGAACTTCAACTTCCCTTCACACTTAAACCAAAGAAGAAGAGAAAAGTATCTTAATAACCAAGGAAGTAAGCAGTAGCTTCTGAAATATTATGCCTTTATACCTATACTTGAGCATGAATAACATGTTTTCCTAATCATCCATGGGAGAATTAAGCTAAATCCATAAGTGTTTTCACTTACATTGTCTTACAGAGATGAGGGTTTCTTCAAGAACCTTAGAAGAACTTTAAGCCTGCTATTTAATCCTTAAGAGAAAAGAGAGAGAAAGAGCTAGAGTTAATCCTCAATAATGTGTGTTAAAATGAGTGAAAATAGCAGCCAATATATCTTTATATTAAGCTTTCTTCACCTTTAAGAATATCCTCTAGAAAGCTTCATTTTCAGCCACTAATTGGTCAAGTAGGTGATGCACCTGCTTATGTACATCAAGCAGCTCAAAAGGTCAAACTAGGTGATGCACTTACTTGCTTTCACTTGGGCTTAAATATTGGGCCTTGACAGATTTGGCTGATTGGCTTAAATTTCATTTTCCTTTTATTTAACTTAGTTTGGGCCTCAAGTGAGTCCATTAGCATAGGCCCAAATCTGATCCATAAACCCTGGCCTTTTAAACTAGATCCATATAGCTCAGGTAGGTGATGCACCTACTTGGTCCTTTGGACTGGTTAATAAGTCAAAGTAGGTGATGCACCTACTTGTCACCTGCTAGCTTAGTTAAGTCAAGCAAGTAGCTCACTTATTTTATTCCATTTTCTAACTATTAATCCCTTTTGCTTTCACTTAGCACTTACTTTCAACTTTAAGCTCAATTACCACCTTACTGTCTCTTTAAATACTCCCGTTGGAGTTAACTTGCAGTACACATGCTAAAACGTGCAAGGCATCACATCACCTACCTTCCGAGCTAGTTTAAACCAACACTAATCATATAAGAATCATGGTCCCTCACCTATACTATAAGGCTATGTCAAGTATCACTAGAATATAACAAGCATATGCGTATTACGGGCTGTTACACCCTTGACCACTTGCTATATCCGATATCATATAATTAACCTCTTATTCTTGGATCTATCTGGTCTATTGTTTGTATAATCGCCTCAAATTGTTGTATTGTATAATCCTTTTCCATTTTAAAAAAGAGCTTCTTCAAATCTTCAGTATTCCTATGGAAGTTCTTCAAAACATTACAACATAAGTGCCATATGCAAGCATAATGTTCCAAACCAGGATATACTCTTGCAGTTCCTTTCCATATGCTCTCATTTCTATCTGACATAAAACACATATTTTTCCTTTCTCCATATGCTTCCCTAAACTGTTCAAAGAATCAGGTCCACGATGCATCATTCTCAGAATTCACTATGGCATAAGAAAGTGGAAGTATGTGACCTGATGCATTATTTTAAAAACACATCATACAAATTGGAAACACACCTTATATCATATTTATTATTGAATATAAATGTAAAAAAACCAAAAAATACCTCCTGGATTCATAGTGCTTGCAGTCAGCATTGTACCACCATATGAGCCTCTTAAAGCTTCCCTATCAGCCACTACAATTGGCCTACAATACTCCCAACCTCTAATACATGCTTCTAATGCAACAAATGCATATAAGAACTTATCACATTCCCTTCTTTCTAATTTTAAAACAGATTCAGGATATGTCTGCTCCAATATGTATTAATAACCTAAAAGTTTTTCCGTTGTTACAATTAATTTTATAATTTGATAGCTAAACATTACAACACAATAAATATACTAACTGGATACAAACTGGATACCAATTAGATTCAAATTAGACACAAAATAAATATCAATTGGATACACAAAGGAAAGCAAATGGATACTTGAAATTCAATATGTAAACAAACTACATGCCAAATGGCCACCAAATTGTTGCATTGCTAAAAATCATATCAATTCAGTTCATAAAATAAAATACAAAATTTAGTTCGAAAAAAACCTGGTAGTTTAGCATATGACTCGACCGGATTTCCACGCACCAAATTTATTGCCTTTTCTTTAGCTCTCCAGCTCTACATATATGTCAGCACAACATCATGCACTTTCAACATGTCTTCCACTATATCTTTTGAAGTGTATACAGTTGATGGATCAATAAATTTATCCATTATTAAAACAGCTACAACATCAGTTACTCCCTGACGCCTTGCATACACTCTATCTCTAACGGAACAAGTGTGTTCCATACAATACTTTCTGATTTTGAATATCCCCGATTGATTCAAACATGATGAATTCATCATCCAGGAACAATTCTCAGAAGGACACTTCAAGTAATAACTGTTTCAAAAACAAAAAAAAAACATCCATAAAAAACTTATATACTAAATTCACTCAAAAATAAATACACATTCAAACAGTCAATTAAATCTTTACCTAGAAGAATTAGAACGAGACATAGGAAAGCTGAATTTTTCAACAACTCCATAATGCCGCATCACCTCCATAAGTGTTTCTTTATCCTTGTAAATCTGATTTTCAGCTATAAACAAATTAGAAAGGTCACTGATTATTCCATTTCCTTCATCAGTATTTTCATCGACAACTCCATCTAAATTCATTCCTATCAAGAGGATGGAGTTGTTGGAGTATAAATCAAAGTTAGTTAGTGTTTTACTAACATCAGAATGTCTCCTATCCACAACAACTACAGAATCCTGATTATCCATTGCTATATTCTTCAAAGTTATGCACAATGGATATTTCGTAAATAAATCTACATTAGCTTTCTTTTGATCTAAAAAAACCCGCACACCAACATCATTGTGGATACTAACAGGTGGACATGATCACTACTATATATTTTATCTCTATATCATTAATATTAACATCTATCATAAGCTGCGATGTTATCGCACTTACTAGACCACTATACAGACTAGAAGATTCATATATAATCCCCTCCATATGAAAATCAACATATTTTCCTGTTTCATTAAAAAAAATAGCAATTAGTCTTACATATTATAAAGCAATTAGAAATATGTTGTATTTACAGTAACTTTTCATACCAAAGACAATACAAATTTCATCCACAAAATTCATTATACTAACACAAAAATTATACACACTCGTCGTTTTTTTTCCATAAAAATATCATTCAGATAGTATACCAAAATTCATACCACAAAACAGATTACATAAAAAAAAACATTTCACATGTCATACCCACTTAATACACATTTCATACACTTAATACACATGTCATATCCACTTAATATGTATTATGAACATTTCACATGTCATACCCACTTAATACACATTTCATACCAAAGACAATATAAATTTCATCCATAAAATTCATTATACTAACACAAAAATTATACACATTCGTCGTTATTTATCATACAAATATCATTCAGACAGTATACCAAAATTCATACCACAAAATAGATTACATAAAAAAAAACATTTCACATGTCATACCCATTTAATACACATTTCATACAAACAATCATCCTTCATACCAAATAGTTCTAGAATAATTCACACCATATACCACATTATATATATAAATATTTCACATTTTATACCAACTTCATACACCTATCATACAATTCTACAAAATTCTTACTAATACTTTTTACACAATATTGAACACACTTTCATACCAATATCATTCCATGTACATTACCAAATTCATTCACAACTATACATTTTTTCTACGTTTTCAGAAAAAAAAAACAATATTCCATATTATAATTTTAATCTACATACCTAATTCATATCATTATTATTATTAAATTGACTAAAGAAATACCTGTATCACAACAATTTTACAACAAATTTCAATCTTATTTTCCACAACGATAAAACTATTTATATTCTATACATTTATACTCAAATCATTCATATATTGCGCCAATTTCTCACGAAATCATGATTTTGACAGTATACAAAATAACCAAAAAATAAAATAAAATAGAAACGTATCAACAAAATCACTAATATTACAGTTTCACAACAATTAATACGTATTATGAACAAAATGTATTGTTTATACAAAAAACATCTCAACTTAAATATAGTGACGATTTACAAAAATAAAATCACAAAATGTGTTTTACAGTTTCATTGTTTTTTTTTTTTTTTTTTTCATTTTACTGAAATACAAATACAAACAATAAATCATAATAAATACTAACCTGAAGGATCCATCTTTCACCATATTTAATTAATATTGATAAGTAGTTGTCCATCACAACAAAATCAAGATTTTTCAAACAAAATTTTTTTCAATTAATCGCCAGTGACAAAATTTCTGGAAAAAATTTGAAGAGAGAGAAACGTGAAAGAAAAATGGATAAAATCAGAATTTTTAATTAATTTTAACAAATTAGAGTGAATTAAGGAAACTGAATATTCTTAATTAGTTTGAATTTCCTTAATTCATGCTAATTAATAATTATCTTCAATCAATTCAAATTTAATTAACACCCCTATTTCCGTTTTTTTACCTTTTTTTCTTCAGAAACGATTTTTTAATTTTTTTTTTATCTTTTATTTTTTTCAAAACAAATGTTTTCAATTATTTAAAAAAACTTGTTTTTTAATAAACTATTACAATCTGAAATTTTTAATGTTACGACTTGAAAGTTTAATTCTACTGCCATAACTTGAAAATATTAATCTAATATATGTCATGTATTTTATATTTATATATAT
>JAJOOI010017197.1:0-21660 GCA_029582585.1 Solanum bukasovii | reverse complement strand
TGGCTTTTCAAAAATCGTCTTCAATGGAGAAGATGTATTTTTGAATTTTGAAATTGGTGATTCTGATCCCTATTAGGATATGGAATGATTATGATTAGGATCAGTTAGGCGTAAATCTAGGATATTAATATAACTAAAATAATTTGTACGTTTTTTTTTTCCTTTTTTAGTGCAACAACAATTTGTTTCTGATGTATCGTTTATAATGTATCTTGGTGGAACCAATGTATCCGGCTGCATCCATTTACAAGGGATTTTTGTAATATAGATATTATTAGGGATATGATGTAATTTACATATTAGACTATGGGATTCCTTTAATTTTTACTATTTTTATCCCACATTCTTTCCTTTTTCATGTTTGTGATAATACTCAAGTTAAAATTTTAATATGTGTTTGGACCTCAACATCGATAATCCACCGTTTTATTCTTTGTGCTATTTTTTCTAGTTCTTTTTTTTTTAAATCGTTATTTATGTCTTAAATGATTAATCTATTGTTTAGAAAATAATAATTTTGTTGATAGTGTACAAATTTTATAAAATAAATTAAAGGGCTCTTAATATGATTTTGCCTCAGGCCACGAGATTCGTTGAGCCGCATTTATTCAAGAATTTAAAATTTTAAAATCAGTCTTCATCGTAGTATCATATAGGAAATTCATGACACTATCACATAGTTTATAATTTTTCAAGAATCATGGCAATATTCTGAATTTTTTCACTTGTTTAAATTTAAAATTCATGCCAAAGTTACGGTGTTTCTACATGAAAAAGTGGCTGCTAATTTTCAACAAATTTTCAAACGTCAATTGTTGTTCCAAGATCTATCCGGAAAAATGGATATCCAGTATTAATTGGGATTTTTACGTAACGGTAAAGGCGACAAAAAAAATGACCGTTATGTATATGTGATATATCAATGCTGTATAAATAGTGTATAATCATGTATGTATGGTATATAGTTATGTAATAGAGACATATATACCCAGTGGCGTAGCTAGAAATTTCACGAAGAGTGTCAAAGAATTGTACGCGAGTATATTTTTTCTTTTGGATGAATGAGTGCACTAGAAATTTTAAAATTAAACTACATAATATACATGAATTTTTTTGAAGAAAAGTAGGTAATATACAGTAAAAATTTGAAAAAAAAAGAGGCTTAATGTTGTTGCTAGCAAGATTTGAACTCTCAACTTGGCTCTTTCAAGGCACCTTAAATCACTAGGCTACAACATCTTGTTGTGTTAAGGGTGTCCAGAATACGTTATTTAAGCACTTTGTCTATTATTTTACTTGTATATACGGTATAATTTTCCGACTTGAACACCCTAAAGACTATGTAGCTACGCCCCTGTATATACCTATACATTGTTTATACAATATTTACATGTTCTCACAAAGTTAGTTTTTTTTTTTTTCAATCCCAACCAACTCAAATCTCTTCTAAACAGTTCCAATTTTTTTTATATGAGTTCCTCTCATTGTTTCAAGTCTTTTGATATGTTATTCACTTGAAACGATTCAAGTTTGTGGCAGGTCAAATTTTAAAATTTGATCTTCGAAGTTCTTCAATGACAAATTGTTTCATTTTTCTTTCTCATACTTCAACTATCCTAGTCTTACTTTCCACATCTTGTCCTCCACCATAGCCACTCCCACCTCGTCCCGAACCACATTTTCCAACACTACAACCTAAACCTGCAATTCTCAGAAACGGGCCCGGGCCCATTTACAATGTCGATCCAGTTTCTTCCTCAGTTCAGGCCCAAAAAAGGCTCATTTTTATCCTTCATCTAATTATACGTTTTCCTCTTCTTTTTCCCCCCCATTAAAAACAGAAATTACTTTAACACAAATAAAATAGGGGGAAAAAGCCTATATATATAAGTAGATTTGTCCCTTATGTAATGTAGGATTCTGTGGAATATCTATTAGAACTTCTTTATGTAATGTAATTAACTTTTTGCGTCGGATTATACTCCAAATTCATGAAGAAAAAAAAAAAAGCAATGAAAAAAAACTGGATCTTTGAATTTTCTAAGGAACATATTACTTGCAACTTGCTAATTTTTTTTTTTTTAAATTACAAGTTGTTTTGATCTTTAATGACCGACAAAAGTTGCACATAAAATTAGATTAGTCAACTTTTTTTTTCTCTCTCACTAAAAATTAAAATTAAAAAATGAACAAAATCAATAGATTCTCACGAACCAAATTCTTTCTTCTTGATATTTTTGTTCCTTTCAAAATGGTATATTTAGGGAATAAAATATTGGTTTTTAAAATTTTTATTTGGGGTGAAAAAGACATTTTTTTTAATTTCATATAAGGAGAAGGGAATTATATTCTTTTAAGATAGATTTGGGTAGGGGACCATATGGCCTTTGGACTATTAAAATTGATTTGGTTTAAACAAGATATATTACTAATTATAATTAGTGTTATTACACCAAGTGACAGTGCCTTATTCTCAAGAATAATCTTCTTTAATTATCAAATTTTTAATGAGAAATTGAATAATAATTATGTATAATGTAGAGGAAGACACTTAATTATTTCAAGTAAGAAGTGTAATGATATACAATAGGTACTAACACGAGTAATTTTAGAACTAATTATGTATTATTTATGTAAAGAAAATATATAAGACAAAGATAAAGGAGATAAATAAATTAAAGAAATGTGGTATTGTTTTAATTATTTATATGACGGCTGATAAGTGATAAGAATAATTGTACATATAGTATCTTACAATATAAGCACGTGAAACTTTTTTTATATCTGCAAATTGTATGCAAATCAAATCACATTTCAACTTTGATTGGTTTGTGAGATCTTATGATAGAAGCAATATGGATTTAAACAAATCTAGGGACGTGCACGCTTGACAAAATTCTGATAAAATCAAATCCTTTTTTTTGGTATATATATCTTTAAATTATCATATTCCAAAACAAAGAGTTCTCTAATTATTGGTCAATAGAATATTCATGTAACTTCCACTTCCGTGAAGGTCAATCAAGTTGATTGAGCATAAGATTTTTCATATAAAGGCACTAAGTTTCATATCATTTGTATGCATTTTTTCGATCGAGCTTGTCACATTAGTTTAACTTGTTTAGTATGGATTATATCTTCTATGTGATTTGCAGGTTATTATAATAGAGCAGAGTTTATTTAAAGCACGAGTAGCAAATTGCGGGTCCTTGCTAAAAAAAAAGAATATATATGTAACTGTTCAATTGGACTATGATTGCCAACTCGGTTTTGACACGAATATTAATTTTCCAGCTCATACTTTTTTGTTGTTATTAGTATTTTTTCCTATTTTTTCATAATTAACTTTTCATTGGTATATGATATCTCAGTCAAAAAATGTACTTTCCTACAGCTTGCTTCTTGTTGGTGGAAGAGTGACTAACATATGATTTTGGATTATCTTTTTCTAATAATATTACACTTTTTATCACTCGGTACTAATCTAAGTCTAGCCTCTCTTTTTTTCAGTGCGGTTCACACGTATTTTAAATTTTAATTTATTTTTCAAAAAAGTTTTGTAAAGTATCATTATATTTTGTTGAGTTTCAGTTTGATGATCAACAAACAATGAAATGACATTGTGGTGAGCTGGCTATTGGTGAAGAACACAGTCATGCTCTATAAGTTCTTTGATAGAATTGTCACATAATCGCATTTGAATTAGGAGTAACTTTCAATAATAATGATATAATCAATGTAATTTAACAAGTGAGATATATGGAGAGCGTGATGTGTATGCAATCTTATTTCTATCTTGTGAAGATAGAAGAGTTATTTCAATAGATCATCGGCTAAAGTTAAGTATAATAAAATCACGTATGGAAAGGAAAATATAATACAACAAGTAATATTAAAATTGGAGAACATTAATGTATTGTGTGAGTGAAAATGAGTCCTGATAAGAGGTACTGGATATCGCTCGACGACCTACTAACCTTCTACCATAATCGTCAACCTTCATATCTTCCTATCTATGACTATATCCTTGGAAATTAAGTATGTCTATTCTAATCATCTAATCTTTTCAGTATTTCATCGGCATACCTCTATCTTTCTTATATTTGTGATTTCCAACCTCTCGCACCTCCTCAAGTAACTTTCACGCATAATTATTTGAATCGTGTTATAGGATAATACTCAAGGAAAGTCGTATTTTCTAATCATACCTCCTACATTCTTTAGGGTGAGGAAATATCTTTTTCATTGTGTTTATCCCCTAATTGTTGCTAATAATGCTGGTTTATACATTGCATTAGTTATTTTGTTGTAGAGGGCACATGCATTGAGAGAATTATGAGATCAAAACTAATTAGAAACAATCACATGTGTTAGTTAGAAAGATCAATCTAAAGAACCAAGGCCGTTCATGTTTGAAGTTATTTTCAATTCCTCAATTGGTCAAAGTTAGTTTAGTAGATATTTTGAGTTGTAACCTAATTCACTCGTTCAAGAAGTACTTTAATTTGTTAGGTATTTTTTTGCCCTTTTAATTAGGCAAAAATCACTACTAAAAACATTGTAAAAATCGACGGATAGGGTTGATTTAATATTTTTTTTCCTTTTGATTAGGTGAAATCACTACTAAAAACATTGTAAAAACCGAAGGATAGAGTTGATCCAATATATTTTTTTCCCTTTTAATTAGGCGAAATCACTACTAAAAACATTGTAAAAACCGACGGACAGGATTGATCCAAAAAATCCAAGGAAAACCCACCCATTCCGTCATTTTTTTTATAAAATAAATAAATAAAAATATATGATTATAAGAAAAATCGATGCAGTCCCTTGATTTTTGAAGCGCATAACTGCAGTTTATCAAAAGAGGTTGACAGGTTGAGTAGTAGAATTATTCAAAACCATAGTCCATAGAAAATACTTGAGTTCGATTTCAAGTAGTTATATTTTTAAATTTTTTTGAAAAACCAACCCCTGTCCATTGGTTCTTTAAAATCGAAATGCTGAAATTCGACGTTACTTGGGTGCGTTCGCTAGAAAAGAACTGTACGTCAATTTTAACTTATTTTTTAGTAGTGAATAAAATTAGAAGTGTAACTATATATAATCGAGTGATTGTATGCGTTAAAGGGGTAAAGGAAGTCCCTTAGTTAGGTACTTATTAAACATATTAATTAATTGGAGACTTGGCGCTCGAAAAGCCACTCAAAGGCATCAGTGGAATTTCGTTGATTCTAAAGGCTACTTATGATTAACAATAGTAATTATTATAATAATAATTAAAGAAAATCTGTTGGTAGTTTGAAAAATGGAAGCATGCTATTATGATGGCTAAAAGCTAAAATATCAGTGCTGTCAGTTTATCTTGAAAAATCTAATGAAAAAAAAATGTATTTACAAATAATTAAAAAAAATAAGAAGGGTGGGGGGGGTTGAAGGAATTTTTTAATATTATCTTTGTGAAGAAGGGAATTAATGAGAGTAGTGGAGCATAGGGAATGAATCAAATGTATGAAAATTCTTTTATGTATATGATTAGAGAATATATAATTGATCAATTTGGCAATTATGCATGTGTTATTTTAATCATTTAATTAGGAACCTGATACGTTTAGTCTAACTAGATTTTGGAATCATCTTAGAGTTATATATCAAGATTGGATAATTAAATTTGGTTTAGTTAAAATCAAGTATATGATAATTCTCTTCTTTTTTTTAACATGTGAAATATTAATTATTAAAAACTAGAAATTAGTACAAAACATTGTAGGTGCTTCAAGAGTACAATAGTTTCTAAGTTGAGTCAAATTGTTATAAGTAGTACTAATGACCTTCCTAACAAAAGGATAATGATTGTATTTCGTCTTTGTTTTATCTTTATTATTCACTTTTACCTATCCATTTTAGCATATTAAAAGATCAGAATATTTTATTTTTTTAAAATCGCGCCATTTTTTACCTGCACATATGCCTTTAATTTCGTGCAAAGTGAACCTAGTCAAGCAATAAAAGGAGAAAGGAAAAAGACCTTCCTCGCGCATAGACAAAACATCTTTAGCGAAGTCTCTCCTTCCTAACCTCTCCTACAACATTCATTTCGTCAAAAAAGGATGAAGTAGGAAAATTGACTACTCTATTTGGGCGTGGACCAAGAAAAAAATAGCAATTAAAGGAAAACTAAAATGTATTGGCGAAGAGGAATGACTCTTAATATTAAATACTCATACTCCAAATCAATTGAGACTATACACCAACTAACATAAATATTATTATAAAATAAGTATTTTATTTATTATTTATTTAAGAAAAAATCATTGTGAAAAGGTAAAAGTAAACATAAGAAATAGTAATCGTAAAGGAACTATAATAAATAGCACATATTTTTCTCCAAGTAAGTGGGGTACGTATTGTTGGGAAAACGCGGACAAGCACAAACATATATATGGTAAAAGTAATGGAAATAAAATGGGAAAATAATGACACCAAGAATTTTACGTGGAAACCTTTCAAAATAAGGGAAAAACCACGGGCCAAGAAGAGCAACTGATATCACTATAGTAAGGAATTTTACACTGTGTAGTCACAAATACAATTCTCAAAGTGACTACTACACACTCAAAAGGAATAACACTCTTTTGATTTCCACCTTACTAAAATATCGCTCACACTCTATTTTTCTTCACAAACTATTTTTCTTATATAGTCTATGGAAACCTCACAACTCTTTATATTTTTCTTTCTCTGTGAATTGGTATTTTACAAATGAGCTAATAAGCTCCTTTTATAGAAGAAATTTGTTACCCACCGAAAGTTGTGTTTCTCAACATTTGCTGCCAACTATTGACAATTGCATTGTTGAAAAGCAATAATTGAATAATAGTGCAACAAATGTTGAAAAAACAATAATTGAATAATGGGGCTAGACCCCACAAATCTCCCCCTCCAGTCCCATTCACTGGAAGGAGGTATCTTCATCTTCTTTAGAGAGAACTCATACCCATAAGTTCTTTGCATAACTCGAACTTGTCTTTAGGTATCATCTTGGTCAGCATATCTGCAGGATTTTCACTTGTGTGGATCTTTTTGACGTGGAATGATTCACTCACCACTTTCTCACGAATCCAATGATATCTGACGTCGATGTGTTTTGTTCTTGCATGGTACATGAAGTTCTTGCTCAAGTCTATTGCACTCTGGCTGTCACAATAGACAATATACTCTATCTGATGCAAACCAAGCTCTTGAAGAAATTGCTTGAGCCATATCATCTCCTTGCCGGCTTCAGTAGCCGCAATATACTCAGCTTCAATTGTAGATAGTGCAACACACTTCTGCAACTTCGACTGCCATGATATAGCTCCCCCTGAAAAAGTAAACAAATATCCAGTAGTGGATTTTCTGTTATCAAGGTCACCTGCCATATCATCATCTGTATAGCCCTTCAAGATTGGATCTGATGCTCCAAAACACAAGCATTCATCTGAGCTTCCTCTAAGATACCGGAGTATCCACTTCACAGCTTCCCAATGCTCTTTTCCCGGATTGTCGAGAAATCTGCTTACAACACCAACTGTGTGAGCAATATTAGGTCTAGTGCATACCATTGCATACATTAGACTTCCGATGACGGAGGAATATGGAACTTTGACCATTCTCTCTTTTTCCTCCCTAACTGTAGGACACATCTTCTTGCTCAACTTCATATGACCAGCAAGAGGTGTACTAACAGGCTTAGCATTCTTCATATTGAAGCGCTCTAGTACACGTTCAATGTACTTCATCTGTGACAAATAAATCTTCCTTTCATCTCTGAGACGAGTAATTCTCATGCCCAAAATTTGCTTGGCATGATCCAAGTCTTTCATAGCAAAAGACTTACGCAACTCTTTCTTCAACTTGTCAATCTTGGAAGTATTCTTGCCCACAATCAACATATCATCCACATACAACAAGAGGATGATAAAATCATTGTCAGATTTTTTTTGTACAAATACACAATGATCTAAAGAAGTCTTCTTATAGCCTTGCTTCCCCATAACAGATTCAAACTTTTTGTACCACTGTCTAGGAGCTTGCTTTAAGCCATAAAGACTCTTTTTGAGTTTGCACACAAAATTTTCTTTACCTTCTACTTTGAAGCCCTCAGGTTGTTCTATATAAATTTCTTCTTCTAGGTCACCGTGAAGGAAAGTCGTCTTCACATCCATCTTCTCAATCTCTAAATTAAGACTAGCAGCCAAACCCAAAACTGTACGAATCGAGGACATTTTCACAACAGGAGAAAATATCTCGTCAAAGTCAATACCCTTCCTTTGACCAAATCCTTTAACAACCAATCTAGCTTTGTACCTTGGCTTCAAGTTGTGTTCTTCAACTTTAACTTTGAACACCCACTTGTTCTTCAAAGCTCTCATGCCCTTGGGCAATTTTACCAACTCATAAGTGTGGTTCTCATGCAGAGATTTCATCTCATCTTGCATGACTTCAATCCATTGATCCTTGTGCTCATCTTCCATGGCCTCTTCATAACATTCAGGTTCCCCCTTGTCATTGAGTAACACATACTCATTGGGTGAATAACAAGAGGAAAGAACCCGTTGTCTTGTGGACTTCCTAAGCGGAATATTTGATTCGTCCACAACTTCATGAGCAGGAGGATTATCAATAACAATATCATTGTTATTATCAACATCAACATGTTGATTCGATACATGATTATGGGCGTCACCATGATCATCAAGCCCAACAACATCATGCACACTTGTGTGAGGAACTTCATCTAGATGAACTATGCTATCAAAACTTGAAGATTTTAACTTCTCCGCTTTGTCAATATCTTCAATTGTTTGATTCTCCATGAAAATAATATCACGGCTTCTCACAAGTTTCTTTTCAATTGGATCATATAGCATGTAACCAAATTCATCAAGGCCATATCCAACAAAGATGCACTGCCTTGTCTTGGCATCTTACTTTGACCTCTCATCTTTCGGCATATGTACAAAAGCTTTGCAACCAAATACTCTCAAATGGTCATTAGAAACATCATTTCCATACCAAACACTATTTGGTACATCACTTTGCAAAGCAACAACAAGAGGTAGATTAATAACATGTGCAGCGGTCAATAAAGCCTCACCCCAAAATGAGTTCGACAACTTTGCTTTAGAAAGCAAACATCTAACTCTTTCCATCAAGGTCTTGTTCATCCTCTCAGCCAAACCATTTAGCTGATGAGTCTTATGAGGAGTCTTCTGGTGTCTAATACCTTGATGCTTGCAGTATTCGTCAAATAGTCCACAATATTCACCACCATTATCAGTACAAATACATTTCAGTTTCTTTCCAATTTCTCTTTCAATTGAAGCCTGAAACTGCTTGAAGACACCTAACACTTGGTCTTTAGTCTTCAAGACATAGACCCAAAGTTTTCTCGAGCAGTCATCAATAAAAGTGACAAAGTAGAGTGCACCACCCAATGTCCTTGTCTTCATTGGACCACATAAATCAGAGTGCACCAATTCAAGCAACTCTGTCTTTCTTGAAGGAGGGTAAGACTTAAATGAAACTCTATTTTGTTTACCAGCCAAGCAGTGCTCACACTTTTCTAATTTAGCACTTTTGAAATTTAACAATAATTTCTTCTTGGCTAGAACATTAAGTCCTTTCTCGCTGATGTGGCTAAGCCTCTTGTACCATAACGTTGAAGAATTATCGCTCTCAACCGCATTTACCATATCGACACAAGCAGAAGCCGTAGTTCAGTATAGACCACGACATTTGTTACCACGAGCCACAACCAAGGAACCCTTAATGAGTTTCCATTTTCCATCACCGTTGGTACTAACATATCCTTCATCATCCACAACATCAACAGAAATCAGGTGCAGACGAACATCAGGAGCATGTTTCACATTGTTCAAAACTAGTTTAGTTCCAACACTAGTTTCCAAACAAACTGTACCAATACCAACCACCCTAGAAACAGTCTCATTACCCATACTCAAGGTTCCAAAATCACCAGGAGTATAAGAAGAGAAAAAGTCCTTCCTTGATGTCACGTGAGATGCGGCACCAGTGTCCACAACCCAGGTTGACTCATCATAAGCAATATTTATCATATCTGCATCAAGGACGGTAACAAGATCTTCGGTGGTGACGGTGGCTAGGCAATTTTCATTGCCATCTTCTTTAGTTTCCTCTTTGTTTTTGTTCTCCTTCTTCAACTTCATGCAGAACTTCTTTGTGTGCCCTTTCATGCCACAATGATAACACTCAATATCCTTAAGTTTGCCTCTGGATTTGCTCCTATTTTGTTCTCTATTCTGAGAACCACGAGTTTTTTTTCTCCCCTTGGAGCCAGTTATCAGGACAACCGACGAAGAAGAACCTTGAGGATTTCTTCTCATCTCTTCGTTCAAGACATCACTCTTGGCGGAATCTATTGAGATCACACCATCCGGAGCAGAATTTGACAATGAAGTTCTAAATGTTTCCCAAGTGTCTGGTAGGGAACCAAGTAGAAGCAAGCCTTGAATTTCTTCTTCAAATTTGATGCCCATAGAAGATAATTGGTTCATGATCCCTTGAAAATTATTCAGATGGTCTGTCATTGGAGAACCATCATGATACTTTAAACTCAACATTTGCTTTATCAAGAACATTTTATTGTTGCCAGTTTTCCGAGCATACAAACTTTCAAGATGCTCCCATAGGGTTCGAGCATGTGTCTCCCCAGAAATATGGTTCAACACATTATCGTCAATCTATTGCCTAATGAATCCAAAAACCTGTCTATGCAACAGATTCCACTCTTCATCTGTTTTATTATCAGGCTTTACAGTGGTAAAGACTGGTTGATAAAAATTCTTGACATAAAGCAGATCTTCCATTTTCCCCTTTCAAATGGCATAATTAACACCATTCAAAGTAATCATTCTACTTGTGTTAGCTTCCATTGTTTTCCCCAAAAAAAATAGTTATTGCAAATCAAAGTAAATCTTTTCTGATGTGGAAGTTCAGACTGTGCTGCAACCACAGAGCATACTCAGATAAAACTTTGGCTCTGATACCAGTTTGTTGGGCAAATGCGGACAAGCACAAACATATATATGGTAAAAGTAATGGAAATAAAATGGGAAAATAATGACACCAAGAATTTTACGTGGAAACCCTTCAAAATAAGGGGAAAACCACGGGCCAAGAGGAGCAACTGATATCACTATAGTAAGGAATTTTACACTGTGTAGTCACAAATACAATACTCAAAGTGACTACTATTGATTGAGAGAAAAAAGTGGGGGATAAAAAAGCTAGCTTGCTGGGGATTGCTCGAATGATAAATATCTTTTATCTTTAATTTTAAGATTATGGATTCGAGATTAAAAAAATCCTAACTAAAAGATACATATTGCCTTTATCTTTTGAAAACATATAAGGTATTGTGTTTTGATACATTGATAAATTAAACAGTACTAAATTCTCTCAAACATTGCGGTGTGTAAATTCTTCAAGAGCAAAAACTTCATTTCCTATTGATTGCATCATCTCATAATTCAAAAAATCAAAAGTCTTTATATTAATTTACTTCTCTTCAGATGTGGATAATCTTTACCTTATTATCTTTGAATAGATATCAGTATAACAAATTTGACAACGATTTAACAATTTGTATAATACTTATCAGATATTCGGAAAAAACATACTAACATGAAATATAAATAAGGTTGTGAGTGTGTACATTATAAAAAAGGATCAACTTACAAGTAACATGGGATGTTAGTTAATTAATTCATAAACAATATCAATTATACAAAAAAAAATTATTGTACAGGTTTTTAAGATATTTTTTAATGTACTTAAAAAGGTCATGTAAAAATTGTTGCGCAGAGCATAATGAAGCCTTCCAAAAGCCAAGGTGCACCAAGCATTAAGGGAAAATTTGAAAGAGACATTAGCATCATTGATAATTATTAGTGGAGTAAAAATAAAAATAAAATAGGTACGATCTCTCACTTTACAATATATATTTCCAATAATTATGTTCTAAGAACTTGGCTAATTGCACTTTGATGAACATGGTTTTGCAATAGAGAGATGTCCACATAAGTCACTATAAAATACCTTAATTAAAGATAAAGCTAAAAGTTGCCTAGGCACAAACAAACAAATGTAATCTATATTTTTTTAGACTCTTCCCAACTTATTACTTTTTCTTCTTTTTATAATTTTCCTTTTGCAATCTTAATAGCTTGTGTTGGATATATGGGCAGATAAATACTTATTCGCATTAAATGTTTATATTCAATTAATAATTTTTAATCTTAATTAATTATAATATATGCCTTACATTCATTAATTATGTGTAAATATCTGATGCAAGTAAATTCCTAAAACTTAAATCATTAAACATCTCAATCAAATGAAAGATTTCTTTTACCAAAATAGAAAGAGGGCTCGACAAGTAATGACAATTAGTTTGGACCAAAATGTTGTATAGATGGAACTACAGCCACACACCACGTGTAGCTGACCCACTTCCCACTTTGGGTTCACACACTAACACAAAGATGCCCCCCCTAAGGAAAATGGAAACATAGCAACATTAGCTACCCCACTTTTAATACATATACTTCTCCATTTTAATTTGATATAAAGTTTTAAATCAGTTCAATTTTTTTTTATTATTGTGGTTTTAAATTATATATATATTAAAATATTTTCTAATCTTGTTATCTTTAAAATGATACGTGAAAAGTTAAGATTAAGGAATTAACACGAAGGAATTATTCTCTAACTAGACAAAAGTTAAGATAAAATAAAAAATAAAAAATAAAAAGAGGATTTTGTTCCTTTTTAGTTAGTATTTATATATAATTAAAAATACCTAATCTATAATAGTTGAAGAGTATTAAAATTCAAGCTCGTGATCGTTAGAACGCATAAAACTCATCACTATCTCATAGAAATATTGAAATCATACCATATTACATGAAATTGCTACTTTCTCTATGATATTATCACACAACTACCCGCTTAGAAGACCAGCACGAAACGAAAAAAATAAAGAAAAGGATAATTTGGAGATTAATTTTTGGGGGGGGGGGTGTGTGCTTGAGAGAGGTTCTTAAAAGGGAGAGTGAGTGGGGGAGGTGGCACAAGTGGATGGAGCATTTTGGGCCAAAGGGCCATGATTAGTGGGCCCAGATGAATCATCGCCAGGCAAAACTACTCAAAAAGTGAAATTGGGCCCATTGGCGTCTCCGCTTTTTGCTTCTTAAAACTACCTGTGGGCCCAATTCAGCTACTAGTTGTGGGCCCAATTCAGTATTTAACTGAAAGAATCAATTTTTTTTATAGTTATAATGTGGCAGTTTTTTCAGTTAAAGAGACTTAGGAACTCTCTCTGCTGCACCCATTACATGCCAAGTAACCAAATTATTCTTCCCCATTAATTATGGAATTTTGAACATTACAATTTATTTATTTATTTATTTTAATTTAATAAAATAATATTAAGAATAAATCTCCTATTGAGATCAAGATTAGATTTGATACTCATGAGGATCAAGTTTGATTCTACCAAGATTTTAATAATTAATTCATCCAAATTAGATGGGCAGAAATAATTCTAACCATTTTAGAATGGGTATTATTGTAATATCCATAAAAAGCAATTTATTTTTTTATTTTTGAAAAAGGGCAGAATCGACTTTAATTACCCAATAGGAAAAAGAAAGACTTCTTTAATGTGATAGAGAAGTGAGCAATTTATTCACGTACAATTTTTATGAATCTTTTCTTAACATTTAAGGTAGCTCCACATAGATCATTGAAAAATCGAGATGTAATATGGTCCAGTAATTGGTTAATAATATATATCACTTGAATATAAGATCTTGATGATATTGAACGTTTTAATTTTTTTGTGTATGTTAAGATTCACGAGTTTACCCCACCTAAAATTAAATGAAAAACTTAGCAATTTGATAGCGACGATCAGTGTTCCACAAATAATTTGCCAACGAAGTGCTCTAATATATAGTTTCAAATTAGGAATGCTGGTGGTCGGTGTATAGGTGATAAGGTGAATAATATTTATACAATTATGGCCGAAAGTTCTTTTATTATTTGGTTAGGTTACAGAAATAAATGTCAGTCTATCTTTTAAAAAAATAAAAAAATATAATAAGTAGTGTGTTTGTACCGTAGTATTTCTGCCATTTCAATTTGTGTGTTCTACTTTTATTTTTAGTCCATTTTAAAAGGATTGTTTTTTTTTTCTTTTTGATCTTTAATATCAATTTTTTAATGACACGTTTAACTACAAAATTAAAGGACAATTTAATAGATTTGACATATTTTTAATTTAAAACCAAAAAATTTAAAGATGTTATTTACTTTTTAAACTCCAAGTCAAGTCATTCCTAATCCATACCTATTTAAAGGGTAATATATTCCTTTAAAAAAACATCTCGAATATCTCATAAACTATTGGAATATTCATAAAGAAATCAAGATATGACCGGACTCTTTTAACAATTAAAACACTTCAAGAAAATCCACAAAATCCTCCTTTCATAGAGATCAAATAACTTCTAAGGAGTTCCAAAACATTCTATGTTTGAGAAATACGCAGCTAACAATTTTTGATTCACAAAGAACATTCAGAGAGAAACATAATTGTAATCACATTATATATAAATAAAATATTCTTATTTCTTCATATTTTGTTTATGATGGAAGTTTATTTTCCGTACATTAAAATTTGTTGCAAACAAATTGTCAAGTTCAGTGGGATCAAATCTGTCTCTTCGATCTCTCACAAATCATATCTGAAAATCTGAAGCCATAAAATCACAAATATAAAAACTCCATAATTTATAGATACTTCAAGTCTCATTTTTCAGTAACAGGACAAACAAAATAAGACGGAGAAAGTATTTATTAACTATATCTTATATCATGTAATCTATGTAACACTAAACTTTTGAACCAAAATTTATTAGAATATTAGTTGTAATCCTATCATATCTTCAGATTGATTAATTAATATTCAATTCTAGATCTCTTAAAGTATTTAGATTTATCATACTTTGATATTGATAATCCAAATCAATCTTAAAGACGTTAATTAGCTAGTAAGAAGAAAAACATACCTTCTGCGATAATTACAAATGAACGTCAATTTGAAAAAAAGTGTTAAAAACGTTAAATAGTATATCTAAAATGAGTGGATGATAAGGACACATACCTAATTATATTTTTAATAAGAGTTTGACAAATAACACTATTTTTCTCAAAAAGAAAAATAATGCAAATTTATGAATAGTATATGGCCATTGTGTCGTTTATGCACACGGACTTAACACGTAACAAATATGATGTTACATCAAAAATTATTTCTTCTCGTTAAGCATTATTCTGCATGTCTTTTCACAAAAACAGTAGTTGGCTTTGATCTCTAAGTGAAAGAGACTTGACTTTAATTTCTCACTATTTTGACGATGAATCAGTTTTATAAGTAATATACATCATTAATGTAAATATTTTGTATATGTAATAAGCTATCTTTATTTATTATTTTCTATGTTTCACAAAGAATGATCTAATTTGATTTGGCACGGAGTTTAAGAAAATAAAGAAGACTTTTGAATCTTGTGGTCCTAAATTAAAGTTATGTCAAATGTACAAAACTGCTCTTTTAATCTTGTGGCCTTAAACATGTCACGCGAAAAATTAAAATTAAAATGTTATCAAAAAAAGAAAGAGGTCATTCTTTTTGAAACAGACTAAAGAGGAAATGAGGTCATTCTTTTTGAAACGGAGGGAGTATTACATGTAGGTTGTAACACATTTCATTCTCAAGGCGTTACACTTCATTTTCTAAAAAGATTTACATGTATATATCAAGAATATAGCCGCGCTTCGCGCGGTTATAAATTTATTAGTAAATAGATGAATATTATTTTATAATATATATATACAATTGATAAATAATTATTGTTGAAACTTATGTGTTGGTTGATTGTATTTTCTAAAATATTACCCTTATTTGGATGGTTAGTATATGTTATATTATATTGTTAATTTTAATATATATATTTTATTTTATTTTATTTTTTGTTTTAATTGTTCCATAAATTTTATTGTATCGTATTGTTTAAATTTATTGTTAGATAACGACAAACTATAAATAATATATATAATTGTAAATTGACCATCGGATAGTGAATTTGAAAGGATAAAATATAAAATAATAATTTGAATGCACTTAACAGTCATAATGTTGACAAAAATAAATAGTCATAATTGTATAATAATTTTTAATGGTTGAAAATGAAGTGAAGAGATTTTATTTGACTTCTAAATAAAAATATGAGAATATTTTACGTGATTTTCTCCCTTATTTAAGACTCATAATTATATAAGAAAACTTTTTGATATTTCAATATGTTAGACAAATATATTTAGAGAGATAGATTTGATGAAATTGGAAGAAGATTGAAGAAAGAGAGAGATATTTGATGAAATTGATCATCAAATACTGAATTTGAAAACACAAAATATAAAATAATAAGTTAAATGCAATTTAACATCATAATTGTATGATAATTATTTTAATGATTGGAGAAATGAAGTGAAGAGATTTTATAGGAATTCTAAATAAATATTTGAGAAGATGGTTAAATTATTATTCAATCGATATTAACATTCTATATTATTACGTGATTTTCTTCCTTATTTAAGACTTATAATTATGTACGGAATTTTAATAGTGGATATATTAAGATAGTTTTATTTAGAGAAAAAATGACCGGAGAGACATTTTAAGGAAACAAAATAAATGACAATAATGAGGAAATTATATTAATTTTTTGTTTAAGGAAGATGAAAGAAAGAGAAGAAGAGGGGGTAGATTTGAAGAAATGTAATAAATGTCAATAATTAATGAGGAAAAATATATAAAAAAAATTCCAAGTTTTTTTAATCAAATTTTTTTTAAAATAATTTAAAATTTTGAGAAAAGAGGATAAATAATAATACTATCCAATGAGACATGTCACCTAACTTTTTTTAATTATTTAACTTAGTATTAGATATAGATATAAATTTTTAGTAGGAGAAATACAATGCATATAAAGTTATAATAGCTAATTCCTTAAGTTAATTTTTTTTTTTTTAAACCACAAATAAAGGAAAATGAGTGATTTAAGATTAATGATGAGATTGAGAAATGTTAGGAAAAGAAATCTAATAGCATTGGTGATGAAAAGAATTAAAATACGACTATCTTAAATATAATATAGTAAGGTAAAAAAAATAATAAGATAAAATTTTCAGTTTTTAAAATTATGAAATAGGTAAAAACAAAACTATAGAAAAGAAAAATAATAATTTTTTTGTTTATAGTTTAAAATATTGAACCAGCAAGTAGTATCTATATTTTTTTAACAGCTAATTAGAAATATCGTTGAGTTTTTTTGCTTGTTTTTTTTTTAAAATTTTTTTTTATATGAATAAATTAGAGCATTGATAAATTTAAATGGACTTACCCACTATATCTAACACACACCCAAAAAAAAACACAAATTCTTTTCAAGGTGAAATCCTATTCATTAATAAATACAAAAATAAAATGTAATTCTTACATTTGAGTTTATTTTTTAAAACGTTTTATAAAGTAAATTATATTTTTATTTTTTTACTTATTTAAATTATTTAAGATTTTTAATTATTTTATTAGCCATATATATTGAAATGATCCCAACTATTAAATACTATTTGAAAACTTGACAAAAAAATCAATTGTGTTCCTGAACATTACTGAACAAATTTGTATCGGATATATATATATATATATATATATATATAAAATTATATGCATACACACATGTTAATTTATCATGGTATTTTTTATATAATATAAATTTTAGATTTCTTTCTTCTGACTAATATTTGCATGATATCTTGTCCCCAATACGTTTATACAACATTCTAATAATCTAAATATTGGATATTTAATTTAACATAATAAACCCTTTTCATGCGGGTAATCATAATATATCCTATTAGGAAAAGAACACCTATATATACATAATATAGCCTATTAGGGAGAAAAAACATCTCTCTCTCTATATATGTATGTTCATGAATTAATATATAGATTTTAACTAAAGATGCATAAAAGAAAAAATAAAACAGAAAATACTTTTAAGAAAAATAAATAAATTAGTAAAACAAATAAGTTAAAAGAAATAATGTCAGCATTAATTTTGGCTCTTTTCAAATCAGAAATTACAGTTTTCTCTATCCTCCTCCTAATTTGATATGAATTTCATAAATATATTAATTTTTTCTCCAAATTATTCTTCCTTATTCTTCCTTATTCTCCTCTTAATTTGATATGAATTCCATAAATAGATTTATTCTTTCTCCAAATATTCTTCTTGCCCAACCTTTCAAAAAGTGTTTTATATTGAAGAGGTGCGCTTGTTGCATGACCTTTCTTCTTACACTAATACACTCTTTTTCTCTTTTTTTCTTTCTTTTCTGGATGAAGTAGAATTATGTATAATCTTGCTAATACGAAGTAGGACAAAATTTGTTGACATTATGAATTGCTTATGGAGTCATGACGATGACATCGATATACATATAATATCAGATCGATGAAATATATTGTTAATAGAAATATATAAACAATGTGATATTCAGAAATTGATTGACGTGAAGAAGAAGAAGAAGAGGTGAAGGAGTCTATTGTTGTTGCTTATGTATGATCAAATGTTTGCATTTTATAGGCTAAATATAAACTGTTGTGGAAAATGAAATATTTTGGTCTCTTCATCTTCTATTTACTTAAATGTATATTAATATGAGATTAAAGGAATGTAATTTATTGGATAATGCATTTAAACACTTTCAGTTTTTTAAAAATGTAAATTTAAAATAGAAAAAAAATATAAAATGTCAAAAAAGAAGATAAAAGATAAATAAGAATGCTGAGCATAGAGATGTGTCACATCAGATTGTTTTTATCTAGCTTTATCTTGAGTTACAGTTTGCGTACTAAGTACGTGATTAAACACACACACATATATTTATATGTATATAAAAGTTGATGTTTAATTATTTAATTTTATGGTTTTATGTTATTTAATTAGTTAAACGAGAGAAAAAATATTCATAGGTTTGACAATATGGCATTCCTAGCTTGTCGAAGAAGCCACAACGTAGAACACACGTGCTTCATTTGTCTGGTCTGGACTTCCTTGTACAACTAATCAATTATGCGCCTAAAAAAATATGCTCGTGATTGTATTTAGTAAATCGAAAAAACAATTAATTAAAACAAATAAATGTCAAAAGTCCTGATATAATTTTCAAAAGAAAAATTTCCAGAATTAATTGTCCGTTACCATAATATTCACGTCTTTTACCATGAAGTCAAAGTGTAAACACTTTACTCTATGCCATTGATGATTATGGTGATTATAATAATAATAAATAAAAGAGTTTTAGGTTATATACATTGGCGTTACTTGTAAGTAATTTGTTTATATTATCAAATAATTTAAAGGAAATTTATAAATAAGTCTCTTACAAATATAAGATATATATAATTTTGAAAATAATTAGATAGATTACCGATCATGCAGAAAAATTAAAGTTACATCCGCTCAACCAATTCAATCATTTTGATGATAAAATTTAGTCTTTAATGTATATTCCTTCCGTCTCATATTAGTTGATCACTTTTCATTTTGCATGGTGCTTAATAAGTAAGAAAATAATTTTACTAATTCACCCCTTAAAAATTCTTTGGAAATTTAAAATAAACGTGAACACTTTCAACAAAAAATAAAATAATTGCAAGGATAATATAGAAATAGTTTTACTAATGCTTTCTTGATTTAGTGAGGTGGACAACTATATGGGACACTTATTTTTAGTATAATGATCAACTAATATGACACGGGGGAGTAATATTGTTGAATGTTAAATATATCTAAATTCTAATCACCCCTTTGAATACAAGATATAGAATTTAGTATTATTATTTTTTACTTTGGTACAACAAATTAAATATCAATAATGGTAATGCAGAAGAAATTATTGGCAGGTAAATATTCTCATCCTAGGTCTTATTATATATATATTCAACATTGTCAAATAAATTTTCCAAGATTCCTTGCCATTTTTTTTATTTGAGGTGATTCTTTAATTCTTTGAAACTTTCTTCAATCTTCATTATGCATGTATGTTATAAGTTGATTACTAGAATCAATTAAAAAGGATTTTACAACCCCATATAATTGACACAAAAAAGTATCTAGTCACATGTTCATTGGCCGTTAATCTTGACTATAGTAGTAATTTTTTTTGATTTCCCACCCATTTTCTGTATTGAAGCCCGATTAAATCCGAATCGTACACTGCTAGGTCTATACGGGGGTGGCGCTCCCAACAAATTTTTCTCTATATCCAAAGCTCGAACTCAAAATCTCTGATTAATCATTATTGTGGATAAGTCCCAGCCACATTGCACCACAACCCATCGTTGGTGTAGTAATTAAAGACAAATTGAAGTCAAAATTCGAGTTAGGTCTCTCTTTATATTGGGATTCTCAAAGGAGGAATTAACCAGGAAGGAAGGTTTCTAAACCTAAAAGTTATTCCCTTTTTATTTTCAAAAGGTATGAAATCAAATATTCATGTCTTTGAAGTTTGAACCTAGCATACATAATTACATAGTAGTAACATTTAGTTTGCCTAACTTTCTCTTTTGACAATTGTCGTTTATAGCAATAAAAAATATATGTATATATATTCTTTCTCTTTTTAAATTACTTATTCTATATCTCATACTAATTAATATACCACATGGAAAAAGGATCATTAGAGAATGTCAAATTAAGCATCTTTATGGTCTCCGTTTGCGTCTATTCATTGGTTGAAGGGCTTAATTTGGGATTAGAAAAGCATAAACGGACCCATGCATTGCATTTACAACAAATGTAGAACACTACCCAAAAATAGTTACAACTCTAGCTATAAACTTCGCCGTTAATCTGTCAATAGTCATTTATAGTTAACAGAATTTTATCGCTAAATAAGACTATAGCAATAATTTTTACTGTTTAATTACCAAATTTATCCGATGATATTTTATATTTTTATAGAAAAAGTAAGGGAAATACTTTTTCCGTTCACTTTTACTTGTCATATTTAGACTTGACACATCTATTAAAATAATGATTGTATAACTATTTTACCACATTATTTTTATTAACAATATATCTTTTTTTGATATGTTAAACGTAACAAGTAAAAATGAACTGACGGAGTATATACAAATTTAAAAAATGTGACTACTTTAAGAAAAGAGTCCAAAAGAGAATCTCTAGCGAACTTTCTCAAATCCCAATAGTAAGAATTAAGGAGAATAAAAGTAATTGACAAATATTCATCATCAAATCTTAATAAATTGGAGTTTGTCTAATTTTTTAAATTTTACTTTTTATGTTCCTTGAATATTTCCTCTTAACAAATCGGTGTGGTCGGTTGATTTCATGGATTTTTAAATTTTCCCGATCATTATGCAAAAGTTACTCAATCAACAAAAAGTTAAAAAAAATAATTATTTTTCAATATATT
>JAJOOI010017196.1:0-25601 GCA_029582585.1 Solanum bukasovii | reverse complement strand
ACTTGTTTCTGGAAGTACTTTGGCTAATTGAATATAATTGTTGGTTAAAAGTAAAGTCTAAACCATTTTCCTCGTGGGATCGACCCCAACCTATAAGTTGGGTTCTTTACTTGATAACGATCGCTTATACTTCTTTAGGGAGGTGTAATTTGAGCGTATCACATTCCCCCAGGCGAAGCTGATGAAATTTTCCTCTCATTTTCAGACCTTAATTTGATTAATTTTGATTTTTTTTCTCAATAGCTCTTTGGATTTAGGTACCCAATACATACACACAAGAATCTAACTCAAAACAACTCTAATAATCGACATTAAACTCTCAAGAACTCCTCAATCTCAACCTAAATTCAAGAACGAAAGCAATTCAAGAACACCCATTAAGAACATTCAAACTTCCAATCTTTTTAGGACGAATTCACGCTGAAATAAACATGTTTGGCACGTGGGTGAACGAACCCAACGTTATGAAAGTCTCACATACCTCGTAGGATTGAATCCTTGGCGAAATCCACAACCAAAATCACAAGAACTTGATGAATCTTGAACATTTCTTCTCCTTTCTCCTCTTGAGTTCTTTCTCGAAAAATCCTAGCGTGAATTTCCAATTGTCTAAACTGAACCAATTCAGTTTAGACCCTTAAGTAATTATCAAAAATGAATTTAATTGATTGGGTAGTGAAAAGACCACAATACCCTTCTAAATATCCGGTTTTGACTTTCCTTATCTAGGAAACCCGACTTCAAATAGGAATATCTCCCTCATACAAACTCAAAAATGAGAAAAATTGGTGGTGTTGGAAGGATAATTCAAAGATATTTCCTACGGTATCTTGTAGCACACCTAACTCATCCCAATCTAGGAGTTATGGTCGTTTGAAGTTGACCCAAAATTGAAACTTAACATAATTTAATCAAATTTACAGATTTTCATTCTTTCCAAAAATGACTTTCTAATGATAGATCTTTCACTTAGAGAGGTGTTGCAAAGACTGAATCTACGCATGAGTAATTGAAAGACTGGAGAGGAACTATTACCTCAAGCTGGAATGGAATCGGAAGGAAAGAGATGAGGATACTTGGTCTTCATGGTTGCTTCTGCTTCCCAAGTAGCTCCCTCTACTGACTGGCTTCTCCACAAAACCTTAACTGAAGCGATTTCTTTGTTTCTCAACCTTCAAACCCGATGATCAAGAATTTTAGCTGGCACATCCTCATAAGTGAGACTATCCTTCAAAGCCACACTTTCCAATGGTACTATGGATGCTGGATCACTCACACACTTTTTTAGCAACGAAATGTGAAAGACCGGATGCACTACTGCTAGTTCTGCTGGTAACTCTAACTCATAAGCCACTTTACCAATTCTACTCAAGATCTTGTAAGGACCTATATATCTAGGACTGAGCTTCCCTTTCTTGCCAAATCTCATCACCCCCTTCATAGGCGACACTTTCAGGTAACCCAATCATCAATTTGTAAGTCTAAATCCCTTCCCCTTACATCTGCATAGGACTGCTATCGACTCTGGGTTGTCTTAAGTCTATCTCTGATGAACTGAACTTTTTCCATAGCATCATGAATCGAATATGGCCCTATTGAGGCTACTTCACCTACTTCAAACCAATCAACTTGAGATCTACACCTACTCCCATCTACTGCCTTATAAGGGGCCATTTGAATGTTGGAATGGTAACTATTATTGTAGGCAAACTCTATAAGAGGAAGGTGATCATCCCAACTACCCTTGAAGTCGATCACGCAAGATCTCAACATGTCCTCTTAGGTCTGAATGGTACGCTCTACCTGACTATCCGTTTGTGGATGAAATGTTGTGCTAAGATTAACCTGAGTACCAAGATCTTTCTGAAAAGACTTCCAAAAATGAGAGGTAAACTGAGAACTTCAATGTGAGATGATAGACAAAGGAACTCCTTGCAACCTGACTATCTCATTAATGTAAAGCTTGGCATAGTCCTCCGCCGAATCTGTAGTCTTGACAGCCAAAAAGTGCACAGACTTAGTGACTTTGTCAACTATCACCCAAATGGATTCATGTTATCTGCGAGTATGAGGTAAACCTGCAATGAAGTCCATGTTGATTACTTCCCACATATATGTAGGAATTTTAATCTCTTGAGTCATACCTCCTGGTTTCTGATGTTGTAACTTCACCTGCTGACAATTCAGGCATTTAGCCATAAAATTTTCTATATCCCTTTTCATGTCACTCCACGAAAAGACATCCCGCAGATCACGGTACATCTTAGTGGTGCCTAGATGAATAGAATACCTGGAGTTATGGGCTTCTGCAAGAATCTACTGTGTCAACTCACCCACCTTAGGAACACATAAACGACCCTAATAGCGGAACAGACCATCTCCCCCTTCAGAGAAAACCTTAACTCTCTGCTGATGAACTGTACCCTTTTGTTGAAGCAATATAGGATCACTATCATGCTTTTCCATAACCTCTGCTACCAATGAAGATTTTGATCCATTCTGAACTATTACACCACTATCTGATATGCTCATAAGGCGAACTCCCAAGAGAGCATACCTGTGAACATCTTTTTCTAGTTCTTTCTTTCTTCCTCAAAATGTGCTACACTACCCATAGATAGTCTACTAAGAACATTTGCTGCTACATTGGCCTTACCAGGATGATAAAGCACATTCATATCATAGTCTTTGAGGAACTCAAGCCATCTCCTCTGGCAAAGATTCAACTATTTCTGGGTGAACACATACAGAAGGCTCTTATGGTCTGTAAACACATCTACGTAACACTATACAAGTAATGTCTCTAAATCTTTAGTGCAAACACTACTGCTGCAAGCTCACGGTCATGAGTCGGATAGTTCTTCTCATAAACCTTAAGCTGTCTAGAAGTATAAGCTATAACCCTACCTCGCTGCATCAACACACAACCTAGGCCGACTCTGGAGGCATCACAATAGATCACATAACCATTTGAACCCTGTGGTAGAGTCAAAATAGGAGATGTAGTCAACTTACTTTTCAGTTCTGCGAAGCTCTTCTCACACTCATCTAACCACTGAAACTTAACCTTTTTCTGAGTTAACTTATTTAATAAAGAAGCTATGTATGAAAATCCTTCCATGAACCTTCTGTAATAACCCGCCAAACCCAAGAAATTTCTAATATCTATAGGTTAGGTAGGTATAGGCCATTGTTTCACAACTTATGTTTTCTGAGAATCCACTCAGATCCCTTTGCTAGACACAATATGCCCAAGGAAAGCAACATATTACAACCAAAACTCACATTTTCTAAACTTAACGAATAAATGAGATCTTAGAGAGTTTGCAGGAACACCCTCAGATGAGTCGCATGTTCTTCCTCATTCCTAGAGTAAATGAGGATATCATCAATAAAGATGATAATGAACAAGTCCAAATACTGCTTGAACACTCTGTTAATCAAATCCATGAAAGCTGCAGTAGCATTGGTTAGTCCAAATGACATAACTACAAATTCATAATGACCATACCGAGTTCTGAAGGCTATTTTTGGGATGTCAATATCTCTGACTCTGAGCTGATGATAACCAGATCTGAGGTATATCTTTGAGAAATGACTAAAACCTTGAAGTTGGTCAAATAAGTCATCAATCCTGGGGATTGGTTACTTATTCTTGATTGTGACTTTGTTCAACTGCCGATAGTAATTGGACATTCTAAGAGAACCATCTTTCTTTTTCACGAAAAACACTAACGCACCCCATGACAAAATACTAGGTCTAATGAAGCCCTTATCTTGAAAGTCTTTCAACTACTCTTTCAATTCCTTAAGCTCAACTGGAGCCATTCTATAAGGAGGAATAAAAATAGGCTGGGTATCTAGAAAGAGATCAATTCTAAATTCAATTTCCCTTTCGGGAGAAACTCCGAGAAGATCTTCTAGAAACACTTTTGGGAACTCATTAACTACTGGAACTGACTCCAGAGTTGGGGTTTCAGATCTTGAATTCTTAACTCAAACTGGATGATAGAGATAACCCTTAGAGATCATCTTTCTGGCCTTAAGGTAAGAAATGAATCGACCCATAGGCGTTAAGCTACTACCCTTCCATTTTAAGACTGGTTCGCTTGGAAGCTGAAAACGAATGATCCTAGTTCTACAATTGATTGAGGCATAACAGGAATGTAACCAATCCATTCCTAGAATGATATCAAAGTCTACCATTTCTAACTTTACATGATCTGCTGAGGTGAATTTCTGAAAGACTGTGACAGGGCAATTTATGTATACCCGTCTAGCTATAACTAGGTGACTGACTGGAGTAGAGACTGAGAAGGGTTCTGAAAGAGTTTCTAGACTAACATCGAAGTTGACTGCTATATAAGGAGTTACAAAGGAAAGAGTAGCCCCTGGATCTAATAAAGCATAAACAGCTAAGTGAAAGATTTGTAACGTACTAGTGACCACATCAGGAGAATCTTCTTGATCGTGGTGAGCCTGAAGAGCATACAACCTGTTTTGGCATTGACCGCCACCTATACCAGATGAGTTACCCTGTGGAGTTGGGCGACCTGCTGGTGCTGCTGAAGTTGTAGACTGAGCCCTACCATTATTGCCTCATTGACCCTCTTTGGAAAGAGGACAATCTTTCAACCTGTGACCAGACTGACTACACCTAAAACATCCTTCCTTTTTTGCAAGACACTCGCCCGGATGGTTCTTACCACAGTTTGGACAAGTTGGGTAGGTTTTGGTGCCTGAAACACTCGCCTGAGACTTAGAGCCTGATGCCCTACCTTTCTGATCCTGTCGCAACCTAAAATATGGAACACTAGCTGATGAAGGTGCTGGAGCTAAAGATTTCTGTTGAAACTGCGAGCGATTTCCACCACCCGATTTCTCTTGAGAATACTCATAATTGCCTGTCCTAGCCTTTTTGTTCTCCTTAGTCTGTTCCCTAATTTTATCTCCCTTAACGTGCTGAGCATGAGTGAGGAGCCTAGAGATGTTCATATCTTCCAGCAACATAGCATTTCTACACTTTGTCCTTACCAAATCAAATACCCCAAATAGAAACTTACTAATCTGAGCCTTGGAATTGGCAACCATGTGACGAGCATATCCGGAGAGTTGGGTGAACTTAAGTCCGTACTCTTGGACAGACATGGAACCTTGTCTCAAATTCATGAACTCCTGATCGTTTGCGTCTCTCAACTCTCTCGAAAAGAACATGTACAAAAAAGCTCCGGAAAAACACTCCCAAGTCACATGAGCGGCTTCTGTACCTCTGTTTTTTTTTTATTGAGTAAACCAGATGTGAGCTACATCCTTGAGATGGTAGGACGCCAACTCTAGCCTATCATTTCCAGTCAGTTTTATCACTCCAAAGATCTTCTTGACCTCATCTATGAAGTTTTGGGGATCCTCACCAACTTTGACCCTAAAAACTCAGGCGGCTATATCCTAACAAAATCACGAACTCTGGATGCCACTGATCCACCACTAGTATTTGCAGAAATTGGAACCTGCTGGTCGTTCTGGTTAGCTACACTCTGAGCCAAAAGCCAGATGGCATTTCAAAACTCTGCATTCGAAACCTCATGATCTGGGGCTGGAAGAGCTGTGTTCACATTGCATGCATTAGCATTTCTGGGGTAAGCTCTATGAGGAGGCATGATCTGAAAAACATAACGTCAAGTTAGAAACAAGAAGTTAGATCATACCTTACGCAAGATAAGAGTAACAAAGACAGTGAAGTTTTCCTAAAATACTTCGCAGCCTCCCTCTCATTAGATGTGGTGCACTTCACACCCATGAAAAGGACTCTACTTAGTGTGACTTTTTAGACATCCTAGGACTCTTAAACCTAGTGCTCTGATACCAAGGTTGTCATACCCCGAAGCTAACCCAGGGCATAAAAACGGGACCTAAGATCACGAGTGACCCTTAGCTAACCCTGCTGGCATATCATAAACATACTTAAAGATTTTTTGAAATAGAAATACTGTCTTAAAGCTTGAACATGATGTAAACTAAAATGATGGGGAACATCCAACACCATCTGAATATATAAAAACTAAGAGTTTAACAACATTTGAAAGGTCAAACTCAAACTAAAACTGAATCTAACTATGTCTGAAATAAAGCCTCTAACTGACTAGAGATGCTAGGACATGCCCCAGCTAAATCTAGCAAAACTGAAACTAGAGAATGAAAGTAGAAAGATAATCATGTTAATCGTCCTCGAAGAGTGAGGACTTACCACTGGTGCTGCCGAACTGGAGATCGGGAACTGATTTATGCGTGATCTGAATGCTGAGGACCTGAACCTACATCACGATAAGATATAGCGCAGAGTATGCGTCAGTACTTGAAAGGTACTGAGCATGAAGGATAGAATAAATCTGAACAATGTACATAACTGAACAAAGCATACCGAGCAATGATATAAGATGATCATGATACTATACTGAAAAATACTGAATATGAACTAAACTATATCCAATGACCAAGTTGATAACATGCTGAATCTGAATACTGAACTGTAATTGATAACCTGGAAAATGCACCAGAATTTGACTGTGGGAGCTACTAATAACCGACATAAAAGCACTTAGCTAAATGCAGAGTCCAATGTATATGCCCCATTGAGAGGACCCAATATACCTTGCTAGAGGTATAGCGGCATGGCTGGCGTGATCACTAAACTAATGCCCACAGAGGGGACTTATAACCTACGGGGGCACATAGTTCTGGGACTATAAGGGTGACTGACCCTAGTCCAACTCGATATAAAGCCTACTCCCAACTGAATATGTGTAAATTATAACATAACTGAAGTAAACTAGATAGCTCAATAATTTGACATGCAAATCGGAAAATGCAACATTTATTTATGATAATGAAACATTCGCAAACTAAGGCATGTATCTCTGTTTATCTATCCTAGCTAATGTAATTCAAGAACAAAAAGAACTACATAACTAGGGATCTTAGTTTATGCAAGAATCTATGCAAAAACAATACTAAGACATGATAATCTGATAATGAACGTTACAATAACTAAATCATAGTAATTAGCTAAAATTTTAGAAACCTAGGTCTAGATAGTATGGAGGGAATAAAAAATCTGACTGAATTCTAGGGACCTAGTTGGTGAAAGGAACCCACTAGTGAAATCCCACCTACTTGGTGACGAAATTCACGGAGAAATCTTTCGATTTTGTGGCTGGAACTTAAGAAATACTTGCTACGGTTTCTTGAGGGATAGCTCAACTTATCTCTCCGTTTTGCTCTAAGTTTCATATGATTTTGGTGAATGATTGATTAGGGTAAGTTCTAATTAAGTCACTAGGCTAAAACTGACCAAAACTACGTAGTTTAGGGCTTAAACGACGTAATTTAGGGTTCCGACGCATAGGGATAAGACCAAATGACCCCTGACTTAAAAGTCTGACGCAGCTGACCACGGTCCCTCTGACGGACCATCAAAGGGACCACAGACCGTCAAATTGGTTGTGGTCCTTGGTCCAGTAGCTACTGGTTTCTGGGACGAGCTTCCACGGGCGCCACCACGGTCCTTTGTCAGAACCACGACCCGTGAATAGTTCTGTGGTCTGACGTCTGGACCTGGTGGACTCTACGTGGCTCCAACGAGCATCAGTACGGCCCATGAGGTGGTCCACGTCCCGTGAAGGGCTCCATAGTCCACCTTTGTTGGAAGGGTGCTTAGTTCACGGGTAGGTCAACGGACTGTGGTCCCTCTCACGGTCTGTGAACCTTGCCGTGGTTCACTGGTTCTGGTGTTTTTCTGCTGCATTTTCTATGTCTGGTTTTCGAGGTGTTACAACTTCGACTTGCAGACTTGAAAGATTAAAAGACTTCAACTTACGTACCCTAAGGATTTGAGGACTTCAACTTGCGTAGTTGAAGGATTTGAAAACTACAACTTTGTCACACCCCAACCCTAGGTGAGGCGGACAAGTACCATCTGAACACATAATTTACAAGTTACCTATGATGAGAAAGTAAACTACTATGTTGATAGATTTACTAATGAGAAGCTTCATATACAACACATGTCGACCAGCTGAATCGATACAGGTGACAAGTGAAACTATGAATACGGATGATAGCTTTACAATGTCTACAAAGCGTCTACTGGAATCCATGACTGTACCACTATGAAAATACGCATAGTAAAGACTCGGAAAATCCCGAAATCAACTTGGAGCTCACCAACAACCGCTGAGTATCATGTGCTTCTATTGGGGAGATCTACTAGTTGATTACCTATACCTACAACATGAAATGCAGCTTCCCCAGTAAGGGACGTTAATACGAAAGAATATACGGAATATGTAAGGTATAATACAACCATATGTAAAATGAGAGCTCAAGTGAAACCAAATACAAATAGATAAGGATTTGAGACCACCTTTGCTTATACTTGTGGAATCCTGTATGTTACACTTTTTTCTTCACTTTTCTATGCGTTATAATTTTATAAGACATATGATACAATGACCAGCTGATCAGTGGTAGAAGAGGATGACCCATGCTAGGCATTTTAACCCTTGGGATGCTGTCCTCATAATTCCGCAAATTGGGATCGACCCATGTTAGGCTTTCGCCCCTCAGCTGCCACCCTTCTATATCAATTGGGATCGACCCATGCTAGTCTTTCGCCCCTGAGCTGCCACCCTTCTATACCAGTTGGGATCGACCCATGCTAGGTATTTGCCCCGGGGCTACCACCCATAATTATATAGATTGATTCACTTAGATTATTTAATCTTTGAGATTGTTATTTTGATGTTCATAACTCTTTTGAGATTGTTCTTTTGATGATCATAATCTTTTGAGATTGCTGTTTTGTTGGCCATAATCATTGTTGAGATTTGGAACTATAGACCAGTAGCAGAAGACATGAATATGGACTTACGATAATAACAATGACATGGGAAGCAAATGTCACACCAACGTAATACTTAGGAACTTATATGACTCAGTAAGCATTTTGACATCTCAAATTGAAGCACATATCAAGTGAAGACATTTAACATTCAGCCAAGAGATTTGAACTTTATATGATAGCCAAATACTCACTAACTAATATCAAATACAAGGTATACATGAACGTGGAACCAAGGGAGAACGTGGGCATATTCAACTTAAAGATGGATACATATTCCAAGGAAGTACATATAAAATGTACAATAGAGCAAGTAGGGACCTTGTGAGGTAACATTATAGTCTAACACAATGGGAGTAATAACCAATAAAGGGAACATATGAACATGTGAAAAGATGACATATATGAGGGAATAGACAATTGAAGCAAGTTGGCAAGATATGGGCAAATTGTATATCCAACATATAAACATATGTACCATGTGTAATCTAGGTTACGTGCATGCTAATACTTGGTAGAGTAATCACATACATTTAGTAATAAACTCATATTAGAGTACTCACTTTAATGCTCTAGGGAGTAGGAACTGCAACTATGGATCAGTCACTACCAAGGGCACTTAGAAAGCTTACTTTGTAATACAAGTGTTGGATTCATGCCAAAGAAATAGGAAATCAAATAGCCTTACATACCTTGCTATACAATTCAAAAAGTATGACTTAAGATCCTTCTCTTCAGATCACTAATCTACAATCAAAATAAGCTGTACGACTAGTATTAGTAGCTAATGAATCAATTTGAGCTACTTGATCTCACCAAAATAGTAACCAAGCAGTAAGAATGTAGTTTATCTAGCAAATGTTTTCTTTCCTTCCCTTTCCCTTTAATCACGTTTATATACTGTACAACCTTCGTATCAAGTCCTCCCCAAAACTCCCTACAATATTTAAGTCCTTTAACCTCTCCATAACTTCCCCGCACATCCAGTCACATCCCTTATTATACATACATAAAACAATCCTTAAACATAATAATGTAACAGAAGCAGTATGAATCATGGCTTCTGATCACTAGCACTCGAAGAGCTAATATTACTTTTGAAGTGCTCAAACAAGCTCATAACTAAATTTGAAGGGGACTTCTCTCCATGGTTGTCCCAACATGCACTAACCACCAGAACATCCTCCCCAATAATACACCATGTAGAAGGAACATTTACAACTCACTTACACATACCAAATCTCCTAATTAACTCAAGAACAAGAGGGAGAAAATTGCAGTAGCTTACCTTGCTGGACAGAATTACCACTTGCTAAGACTTGGATTCTTCAAGGTAAAAGTTTTACTCCTCAAATTGTCTTAACTTATATCTTCAAATAGCTTGAACTCCCTAATATTCAAGAGCCCTAATGGTATTTAATGGCTGCTGTATGAATCTAAGAGAGAGAAGAGAGAAAGCTCTAGAAATCAATTTTTTTTGTCAAAGTAAAAATGGTTGGAAAAAGCTGATATCAATCCCTTTAAAAGGGACCTGTTTTGGCCAACCTTCTCACTCATTTTGGGCCATAAATTATCAAGTAGGTGATCCACCTACTTGGACTTTTCACTTGGGCCTTTTTGGACTTAAGCATATTGGGCCTTGGCTGTCCATTTTCCCCTTATTCTTCTATTCAACTTGGGCTAGATTAATGCAAGTAGGTGGTAGTGTACTTGACCCAATAACATGGTCAAAAAAGTCTTAGTAGGTGATGCACCTACTTAGTCCCTTTGGCTGGTCAACAAGTCAAAGTAGGTGATGCACCTACTTGTCACCTACTAGCTTAAGTGTAGTCAAGAAAGCACCTCAATATTTTATTCCATTTCTAAACTTTAATATCTTTAACTTAACTTAAAACTTATATACAGTATGTCACTTTAAACTTTAGACTCAAATACCACCTTATGATCTCAAGTTTAAATACTTCCATCGATTTCAACTTAATCGGGTCACAATAAAATCTACAGACAGTTCACTTTAAACCTATTCTATTGTCACTAGTTGCATAGGAAACCGAGTCCATAACTATACCACAAGGAAATTTATAAGCATCATATAAATAGAACTAGTACACGTAGAATACGGGGTGTTACAAACTTATAGACTTGAAGGATTTGAAGACTTCAATTTGCGTATTTGAAGAATTTAAAGACTTGAAGTAAACTGTTAAAGAATCTCATATTTTATAAGGGTTTGCCCTTGAACTGTTGAAATTTTGGAGGTGTATAAACGACTGACATTTTGAAGTTATCGATTCTTACAATGTATCGCTTGGCATACATATGAGAAGACTTGGTGGAGACTTCATACAATTCTTTGATTTTCTCTTTGATGAACCTCTTCAAGCAATCGAGTGGGATCATTTCTTTAGAAGAAACTGACATCTCCTTGTCAAGCGACGTTCTTTTGCAAGATTTTTGATCTGTTGAACTTCAACACTCTTTCCAGGCGCACGACTGGCTGTTCGATCTAAAATTCCTTCCATCCTATCTATCAACTTATTAATTCAAGACTCTTAGTGCTATACATGCTTTGTTAATCCTTCACCCGACTTCGTCAGATTAGCAAGTTGTTCATTGGTGGAAGAAGCATCAGTTACCATACCTTGCATGATCATTGGGGATAGAGAAGAGTAGCATGGATTGTCGTTCAAGTTGATCATTAATCAACTTACATTATGTAATGCATGTGGAGAAGATTCATTGGTTGAATCATAGTTCCCATTTGTGGTAGAGTTCTTGGAACCATATTGCTTAAGTAGAGCTAAGGTCTTCTTGATATTTTCAATAGCGCTGCTTCCTGCTTCTACTGTATTTGTGGAGGATCTTTATCCTTTTGGAGTTGAAGACACAAAAACATGAGTTGATGTGGACGACACTTAAAGTGTTTGTTGTCCCAGAATAGTTGTCTTGCTTCTCGCGACATCTCCGAAGCTTCTGCCGGTAACACCGAGGATTCTTTCAACTTCAGCTAAGAATTTGAAGTTAGTGGCCTTAGAGGTAATTGATTGAGAGTTGATCTTCTTGGAAGTAATCTCAATATTCTTTGATTCTTGAAAAGTTGAGATGAGAGGTAAAGATTGTCCCACTGGGCATGCTAGAATTTGTGGACAAAAAAATTCGCATTGAGAAAATAATAATTAAGTACATAGAAGTATCGCAACAATCCTATTTATTGATTTTAAGAATAAGTGTTACAATCTCTATGATTACTCTAGTTCGTCTATTCATAAATAAATTCAAGAGCTCTTGAGCTTGATCTTGAATCTTTAATTTGTTCTTGAACTTGATCTTGGATTCAAGTGCTTTGGAGCTTGTTCTTAACTCTTTGATGAACTTGAACTTGAATTTTATCTTGATCTTGACTTTTACTTGAATTCAAGGGATTCAAGCTTGTTCTTGAATCCGATGGTCTTCATCTTGATTTTTCTTGAACTTAAATGCTTGAATTCTTGAACTTGTAGAGAAATCTTGTGGCTTCATATCCACGACATTTCTATGGCTTCTTGTTAGAATTCTGGTCCTTTTTTTTTTTTGAATTATGAGGACCCTTATTTATAGTTTGTGAATAGAGGAGTTGTGATAGGAACATGTTTTCCTTGGGCCAAACAAATTTAAGTAACCTCGCATATGAGCTTTACGAAGTGGACTTCTCCTTTTGACACATGAAATCATCCTATTGGCTTCTTTTCTTGGCTTGGCATGCCACATCATTTGACATGTGGCCCTAAACTAGGCCTCTAGGATGAAATGACATTGGGCTTCGCAAATTGAGCTTATCTATCGTATCCCAAATTAATTAATTTGGACTATTTAAATCCATATTTATTGGACTTAAATAATTAACCCAATTATATTATTCCATAATATTTATTTGGACTAATATAATCATGAATCTAATGTAATCCAAATTATTTTATAAAATTTATATTCAATAAATTTTAAATGATTACACACAATCTAATTAAGGTTTATTATAAAGAATCAAATCTCCATTTTCATATGACCCACCCATAATAGAATTCCAGCAATCCTTTTCTTTTCGTGATCAAATCTCCATTTTCATATGACAATTGTTTCTATTGAGATAGGTCAGTGAACTCAAAATTAAAAGGTGACTTTGCTAATCATCGTCGAAATCAATAGTGCAAGGAGAAAAATTGAAGGCTGCAAAGGCGAACGAAGGTGGTATCGGTGATTCGCCGAACATGAAAGTCAGACTCAAATGAGCTCAGTGATGAGGTTCAAACACCTGAAGCCTAGAGCAAGAAAAGGCGAGCTGAAGCTCGATTGGTGATTCACCAAAAGAGGTCGATGTGCCCGACTAATGTAGTCGAGTGAGATGCACATTGAGTTTTTGGACCAAATTTTGAGAAAATATAAATAGCCCAAATAAGGGAAAAAGAAGAGTTAAAAAAACTGAGAAAAGGATTCTTCCTTTGAGAGCTTTTTGAGGAACATTTTTACCTTGTGAAGAATACTTTTTAGCTTTTGAGGGTTTTCAACTTTGTTCTTGAATTTGACAAATTGAAGTTGAATCAAAAGTGGGTTTGCTTGTAATTGCTTAAACTCATGTTGCCCATGGATGCTTTCATGGAAGATATAATTTCTCTACTTTTTGTGATGGGTGGCTAAAACCTCAAGATCTAGGGGTGCAACTATAGGGTTGGGTGTTGAGCTAATGTAGTCGATATTATGTTATGCTCTGTTTTGCTACTATTCATACAAGAATTTGGGCTAATTAGCATGGGGTTAATTTATTGTTAAGGTTTCAAACTTAATTATTACTTCCGATCTCTGGTTGATGCTCAAAAGAGATTGATTGAATTGGGTAGTTAGTCCAACACTAGCAATGTCGATTTGATGTCGGTAAGTTCCTTGAAAATAGAGCCTATGGGTCAGATCTATTTGTCATATTTTTGTATCGAAGGAGAGAATATAGTAAGGTATTGAGTTATTTAGATTGCATACAGATGAGACCAAAAAGATATTATATGCAAGGATTCTATGAGATCCAAAGAAGATTAGTGTCATTGAAGATGACTTAGCCTATTAATGAATGTTCATCACTATAGAGCAACACAATTACCCCTCTTTAACATTAATTTCCAATCCCGCACCCCTAGATTTCTTGTTAATTCTTGAGATTTCCATATTTTAAGTTTAATTATGACAATTTATAAACAAAGTTTTTTTATTAAATTGGTAGAATTATCCACCTACTTGTTTTTTACAATTACAAATGAATGATTTTACAATCCAAATTTCTTAATCAGAATTCTGAATGATATACCATTACCTGTGAGACTCGACACGACTCTTCGTTGAAGTTTTTTTTAATTGGTTTAAAGAGGATATTTGAGCGTTATAAAAAATGGCTGTTGCCTGGAGTGGTGGTTGAGAATTCTATTTGAGAAATTAGTTTGTAATGTTGTTTAGTTGTAGTAGATTATTGTTTCATGTTGTTGTTGGATAGGTCTTATACAATGAGTGACCATGGTAGTTACAATGATAGTCAATATGGTCAAAACAACAACATAAGTGATTTGAATGATATGCACGTGAATATTGTTCAAACCACGGGAGCCATCTGGATACCTCCCACAGCCGGAGAGTTGTGTTTCACATAATCGTAATAATGCTACAATTGCTCCAACTAAGAGGAATCTTTGGGGGTTTAGCTCATGAAGATCCCCATGACCACCTTAGGAATTTTCTAGTGGTGTGTGAACTGTTTGTGTTCCAGAATATCTCCCAAGAGTCCGTGAGGTTGAGGTTATTCTCATTCTCTTTGATAGATGAAGCTTCAAGATGATTGGCGGAATCTCCAAACGACTCTATCACTTCTTGGGAAGAGTTAAGTGATACATTCTTGGAGAGATTCTTTACCCCGCCAATGATGATGAAACTTAGAACCCAAATCCAAAATTTCAAGTGCATTAGATGTGAACCTCTATATAAAACTTGGCTGTAGTTCAAGAAACTACTGTTGCAATGTCCAATATCGGATGATTTGCTGCTGCAAAACTTTTATTACAGCCTTGATTCAGTTAATAAAAGTATGGTAGATTAGTTAGTTCAAGGAGAATTAATGAGACAACCGTATGATGTGGCTGCTTTATTGCTCGATGACATAACCAAATCAAGTCAAGCATGTCATACTAGAGACGATCATGTGCCTACTCTACAATTGGGCATGAGTAAAGAAAATATTGAGAAAGCCCATAAAAGAGAAGAAAACCTGACCAAAATGATGACCCAACTCATTTTTTTTGTCTAAATATGTCATGGGAGGTGGACTTAAGTCGACAAATGCGATCGGAACCAACAGTCGGCAGTGCATGGATGATGCCAATTTTGAGACATTATACAATGAAGAATTTTAATATTCGGGAAACTAAATGGATGTTTTTCACACCAATTATCAACGACAAGGCCATAACCAATGATGGAACAAGGATAGAGATAATGATTAGAAAGATTGGCGAGGTAAAAATTGGAGATATAGGGAGGCTAACAAAAATAAATATGTTCCTCCCCATGATTGTCAATGACAAGAAGACCCAGATGGGCAAGAAGGAAGTCGAACCAAGGAAATTCTCACAAAGATGTTCAATAAGGTTGAAGGATCCGATAAAGTGTTGAAGGACTTGAAAAATGACTTCTCTACTTTATCTCAAACTATGACCTCTTATTGGGTATCTATCAACCGACTGGAGACCCAATTGTGCAAGATCTCCACTCATCTCAATCCAAGGCAAAATGGAATGTTGCCTAGTGACACTGTTCTAAATCCCAAAAATGAATGTTGAGAAATTGAGAACTATGTCGTGCCATGACGTTGAATAAGGCGCTTCTTGGGAGGCAACCCAAGTCTTTACTTTTGCATTTATTGCGTTCAATAACGTTTGTTGTGTGTAGGTTGAGAAGAAGTTGAAAGGTTGATAAAGGAAGCATTAGGCGATGCCTAAACCCAAAATTACGATCAGCTGAAGGTGTTGTGCATACTCATTCTTGTATGCCCCTCTGAGCTTGAGCGTGTGGAAAAGTGTACTGTCCATTTAGACGGCCTGAGCTCCAAATAGCAATCCACTGAAGTACACTATGTGGACACCATCAGGTCCGGTAGATAATCGTTTAGGTTTTGTGTTGTTCAGGCATGTTTGGCGAGCTTGAGCTCAAATTGGTGATTCTCCGAACATGTTTGGTGACGTTAGCTGTTACCTCCGAATGGGCCTGATATAAAAAGGCCAAGGGTCTTTTCAAATCAAAATGAAAATCCTTTGAAATCTTTAAGCCTTTTCCTTTTCCTTCTCTTACATTGCCTTATTTTTGAGTGATTGTGAGTCTTTCGTGCATGATTTCTAAGTTTTAGGAGTGCTTTTTCTTGGTATAGCTATCGACCCAACCCCATTTTCCTGTTAGTCTCACGTTTTGCTTCATACTTAGGTTGGTTTTCGATTTTGTTGAAAGATTTGAGCTTTAAATTGCATTATGTGTATGGGCTTGAAACCATTTGATGATTATGATTGTTGGATTTCATTGGGTAGCCCTGTATTGTGTGTATTGAACTGTGCCCATAAACTAAATGTCTGTGTACTGCCTATAAATTGCGAATATTAAATGTGTTGGTTAAAATGTGAAATTAAACTGATGAATTTGATGGGTCCTGAATTAATTTGATGTGGGTGAAGTCTAAGTACCCAATATTGACCTGATTGTAATATTTTTCCCAATGATAGACAGAGTGACGACTTTTCTTAAGGGTAAATCGTCAATTTGAGCAATACTTTGAAAAATATACGGGAAATCTGAGTACTCATGAGTAAATATGCATATAGGTGATTTGTAATTATCACACCCCTATTTTTTCAAATGAAAGTTTTGAAAAAAAGAATGTTTTCAATTAAAGTGACATTTTGAAAAGGGATTATTTATTTTACAGAGTCGTTACAAGAAATTGAGTTTTGGTGTTCCAAGTCACCTTATTTAGATCCCTAATCAAAAGTAAACTGACTCTTCATTTTATTGGTCTGCGAATTAGAAATCCAGGTAACAAATTTTGTTAACCTAAGGGAAGGTATCAAGCATTCCTTGAGTCCTATAGTTCTAGCACAGTCACTTTATTGACTTGTATTTGATTTAGATTAAATTTTGGATACAGATAGTTTATTACCTTTAAAAAATACTTATTATCCTCCTTCTTTGATTTATTTTAAACTGTTTAATAACTGTCTTATTTTATTAGTGTGTGGTGTGATGGTAGTAGTGCTTTCCAACCTTGCCACAATTATTTATTTCTTTATTTATTTATTTAGATATTTATTTATATTTCGTGTGTAAAATTTGGATAAATTCTTTAGATCCTAATGTTTGTCCCTTATTATTATAGGCTTAATCATGCTCCTAACGGTTAATTTAAACAAATGTAATATAAAAATCATGAAATAGACCATTAAGAAATGAACGAAATGAAATCACCTTTTTTTTAAAATTTAAATGAAATATTTTTGGTTATATTAATGGAACAATATAAAAAGATGATATATGTGGCAAAGTGCACTAGAAACTAAGCTAATATAAATACCTCTTATTACCAATAATATAACACTAATTTACCCATTAAAACTTAGGAAATGTTTTACTTCACTTTATATTGAAAACTAGACTTAATAATGAACAAGTATGTCTTCATAAGTTATTATTAAAACATGAAAGATTAATTTCAATAAAATATATACTTGCTGTTATTGTTGCATCAAGAAAATTAATAAACTAACAAAAAATTGAACTAAAATCATACATTATAAAAAGTAAAGAATTTATAAATTCGCTATACTAACACACATGAAATAAGTTAAATGAACGTTAAGAAATGGACCTTTAATATGAAGCCAAAGCCTTCTCCAATGTATTGAAATAGAAGATAAAAGAGTAGATCACAATAATTTCCAATTTGTTTGCAAATTCATGAAAGGAACAAAGAATCACATATTGATTGACGCTACAACCGAACCTCAAATAGAAATCTCTCACTTTTTTTCTTACTCCGTATGTATATGGTGTATATATGTGTGGGTTTTTCTTTTTTGTTTTCTTTTTCTACTGTTGTGCGTGTGTTTATAGGATAGAGTTATTTTCCTTCTTTTTTTTTGTTCTGCGTGTGTTTCCCTGTGTTTCTTTTTGGTATTTTTGATTTTATTTTTTTATGTTGTGTTGCTAATCGATCACCTTTTTTTTTTCTTTTTTTCGTGTGTGTGTTTTGGTATTGTTTGGGGTTTTTTTTGGTATTGCTGTGTATTTTGTTATGTCCTCCTAAGTGGGCAGATTCATTGTAGCAAGTGGGGAGTGAAATTTAGAGTAGTGGGGTGGTGAGATTGAGGGTAAAAGTTGAGTGAGATAATGGGTAATGGGCGAAGAGTTATGGTTTAATGTAGGTGATTTTTTTTTTAATTTGACTTTTAATTTCTTCTTTCCTTTTTAAAAAATAAAATATAAATATAATGGTAAAAGTATTAGCAAACTATTTTGAACTAATAATAGTATACTAAAATTTAAATAGCTAATTTAGAAATATAATTAAGAAGCGCTAGCTTATTTATTAAACCTAAATTAAAAGAAACATATATTTTTGTAAATTTTCATTTCTTTCTAAAACAATTGAAAATAAAATTTACCTTAAAATGTGATTCAATTTTTGCGGTTTTCAAATCATATAAAATAAATTTAATAAAATAAGATAAAAACCAAAATATTTAAATTTTAGATTTAAAAAAAAAATTAAGCACTAAAAATAGAGTAAAATCTTAAGTTTGATAAAAAATTACGTGTCTATAGTTTGCCCCTCTTTGACCGGAAACACGAAGAGTTTGTAGACAAAGAAGAAGACAACGCGACAAGTTTTAACCGGACTCTTATTTGAAAGAAAATATATGGGACCGAGTCTTGGTTTTGGACATCCTACATATCCCGGGATATAAGGGAAGCAGGTCATATGTCGTTCAAGGAGATGGAATGATGAGTTAAAGTCACGTGAGGTCCCTTTGAGGCTCAAGTTCACGGCTCCTATTTTTTTATGAAATGAAAGAAAGAAAAAAAATTAAAACAAAATACAAGTACAACATCCTATCTATGTCATAGCTTTATTGAATCTTGACTTGGGTCTTCATGCTTCCCAAGTTGTGAGATATTGATTTTCATCTCGACTGATATGGAAGGTTAACTTGTTCTCTAGGTAAGCTTTTACTACTTGAGAAAATTGAAATCGAATTGGTTCTTAAGTGAGCTCCTACTACTTCAATGGAAAATGAGCTTGAAAGTTGACTCCTTTCCAAATACGATCTTGAGCTCGAAATGTGGATTCACCTTATTCTACAAGTGGATCCCTGAAATTAAAATAAACAAAAGTAATAACACAAAATTTTTTGCCCCAGTTTATAGTAAAGAAACTTTTGTGAGAAATATGGTGCTAAGCTTTGAATCGAGACTCTGAATGACTTTAGCTTTGTTGCAATGCATTCTTCAGATGGCTTCTAATGTATAAATAAACTCCCTTTTTCATGATGTTTCAGTTAAATTAAATTCTATCATACTAAGTCCCGTTGTCCCGGAGGGTCCTGGTATACTAAATCCCACTGTCCAGGAGGGTCTTGCTATACTAAGTCCCATTTTCCAGGATGGTCCTGCTATACTATGTCTCATTGTCCAAGAGGATTCTGCTATACTAAGTCCAATTATGTATGAGGATCCTACTAATACCATTGTCCATGAGGGTCCTACTAAACTAAATCCCATTATGTATGAGGGTTCTGCTAATCCCATTGTCTAGGAGGGTCCTGCTAAACTAAATCTCATTATACAGGAGGGTCCTGCTAATCTCATTGTCCAGGAGGGTCCTGCTAAACTAAATCCAATTATGTAGGAGGGTCCTGCTAATCCCTTTATGTATGATGGTCCTGCTAGTGCCCATTATCCAGGAGGGTCATGATATACTATGTCCCATTATCCAGGAGGGTCCTGCTAGTCTCATTATCTAGGAGGTCCCTGCTAATGTCCCATTATCCAAGAGGGTCCTACTATACTATGTCTCATTATCTAGGAGAGTTCTGCTAGTCTTATTATCCAAGAGGGTCCTGCTAACGTCTCATTATCGAGGAGGGTCTTGCTATACTACACCCCATTATCCATGAGGGTCCTTCTAGTGTCCCGTTATTCAGGAGGGTCCTGCAATACTACGTCCCATTATCAAAGAGGGTCCTACTAGTCTAATTATCTAGGAGGGTCCTTCTTATGTCCCATTATCCAGGAGGTCCCTGGTGTACTACGTCCATCATCTAGGAGGGTCCTGCTAGTCCCATTATCAGGAGGGTCCTGCTACTGTCCCATTATCCAAGAGGTCCCATGTATACTACATCACATTATCTAGGAGGGTCCTGCTATAGCAAATCTCATTACTTAGGAAGCTATTTATGAACAAAATCATCAAATAAAATCACCACAACATTTATTTGACTCCCGTTTGCACTAGAAAATAATATGTAAGCTATAAACATGAATGAGAAATACTTGTACCAAAAGAAAAATGCAAGACATATGCAAGTAGGGTGTTTGTTCTCTTGAAATGAAATATGATAGGTTCTTTGTTCCCTAAGGTCAAAATGCAATTAGGGTGTTTGTTCCCTAGAGATAAGAAAACAAAAGAGTGTTTGTTCCCTAAAATGTCTTTAGGGTCTTTGTTTCCTAAGGTGAAAATGCTACTAGGTGTTTGTTTCCTAGAAATCAAAGTTGATAGGGTGTTTGCTCCCCAAAAATCTTCTAGGGTGTTTGTTCCCTAAGGTCAAAATGCAACTAGGTTTATTTTTTCCTCAAAATGAACGATAGGGTGTTGTTCCCTAATTTGCCTTTAGGGTGTTTGTTCCTAGAAACGATAGTGATTTTATTATAACACATAAAAATATGCCCTTGTTTTTGAAACTGAGGAACTTTGAAACTCTTTTTAATTTATCATTTTTTCGATTCTTTTTTTTAAAAAATGATCCAATTTCGATCTTTCAAGGATATAATATTTTATTCTATGAGACCGAGCCCCATTGTAGGACTGCCTAGGTATCTTGTATAGCAAGAATTAGGTCAAACGTAGTACATATATCAAAGATTTTCTCCTTTTTGACGTTTTTTTATTTATAAAAGTTATCTTTAAAAAAGAATACAAGAGTATGAAGAGAAAGAAATCAATTTAGGCTTGAGAATCTTTTGACTTCAGTTGGTACCAATAATTAATATTATGCATATGGATCACCTTCAACTACTTTTAGACTAATTTGAGGTCAACTTTGAGTAACCCCTATAGTTTTAAATGGTATCTCAAACATACTTAAGTATTTATAAGATCAGTTCATCTTGCATAAATTGAGGGAGTAGAAGTATTCATATCCTCATGTTTCAAGTGCCCTCGGAATAAATGAAGTCATACTTCACACAATAGAAGTGTTTTGTTCTTAGGGCGTTTCAGAAGTCACTCACACTCAGAAATATGTTCAATGCATGAGATTGAGATACCATATGTTTGACTCTCAGGTAAATATCACTAATGTGAGAACACTCAAAGTAGGATCAAACAGGACATGTCATTGGCTTGTATTGTAGGCTTATGGAAAGGTAGGATATTCATTTGGTTAAAGTGATCATTTTCTCTTTAAAAATTGCACTCTACTCTCAAATGTTTTTCATTTTCGCTTTAATCTTTGTTTTCTTGAACGATTCTCCTCATTTATTTTCTTGTTTTTTATTATCATTATTCCCTCCTTTTAGTTGGAGGTTTTTTTTTTGTTTTTTTCTTTCTATCTTTTCTTTGTCTATGTATTTTTTTGTACTTCCACATATTTGACCTTTTTGTTAGACAAATAATAGTTGGAAATATAATTGAAGAACAAGATAGCTTTGAGGTGTGTAATCACTTTCTTTAAAGAGATATAGCCCATATACATATTGGGGTAAATACAAACAATTCTCTTCAAGGATACAACAAAACACTTTGTTTATACATGCAGATTTTTCTTAGGCTACTTCTAGAGAATCCTTATATTTTTAGAACTTAAGGATTGACTCTTCATTAGAGTCATGTTCTTTCATGAACAGATGAATTTTCATAAAGGTCATATTCTTTCATAAATAAATGACTTTTCATAATGTCATGTTCTTTCACGAATAGATGTGTCTGCTCAATTTAAGACCTCTATTTATTATACAATATCCAACAATTCCCCACTAGTTTGTAATATTTCTTATAATATAATGCATATCAAAGAGTAGGGGTGGCAGAATGGATAATTAATATAGGTATCCACTCATATTTACCCATTTTAAATGGGTTGGGTATCCAACTCATTTAAAAATGGGTAAAAACGAATAATACCCATTTAAAAGTGGGTAGTTGAATGGAAAAAATGGGTAAAAGATGTTCATTCACACAAAAAAAGTGATAAAGGGTGGGGTAGTAAGATAATTTTTTTTAAAATTCTATAAAAAAAAATGAAACTTTCTTTTACATTTTTTGGGGATAGGGGGGACTGGTGGGCTGGTAGGGTTACGAGGTGTGATGAGGGGCTGGTATGGGGGTGGGGTGGTAAAATGTCACGACCTGAGCCTACACCCCAGACGTAACACGGCGTACAAGACTCCGAAGAGCCTCATACAAGCCTCATAACTTTCATAATATAAGACATAAGAAAATGGTGCGAAATTTAAAATCTTTAATCCATACAATCGAAGTCTTTATTTAAAAACAACGGAAGTCTAACTTGGTCTCACTTGGTCATCTAATACAACTTTAGAATCAAAGATAGGGTCATAGCCCTTCAACATAGTCCGAAACGTAAAATGACATAAAAGAAACTAGAAATGACAACTCTCGTCCTCGAACCATGAGGACTCACCAACTAGCTTTGGAGAGAATCAATCCAAGCTTTCAACACTAGAAGTCACTTTCAGATCCGGAACCTACACTTTGTAGAAAAATAGAAGAAATATGGGTTAGCACACAAAAAATGTACGAAGTATGATAGCCATGCAAAAATCATGCTAAAAAGGACATTTTGGTTGAAAACCATGCTTTATGCCAATTTTGAGAAACATCATGAACTTTAGAATAAAGGGCATAAGATACAAGCATTATCATCATGTAAGTCATTATAACACATTAGAACCATCATCCTAAGTAACCCTAAGTTATACTTGTGCAATGTAGAATGACATCCCATACTACCATTCATACTAAGTACCACTTTGAGGCCACCATAGATGTACTTACAATTCTTCATTCTCATATTTAGTCAATAATCATAGATAAGGAACATTCACATTTAATAAGTCTTGACAAGGAAAGTAACTCATAACAACATTTCCAAGTTAAGCATTCATCATTACATTCAGCCTTTAAGTCAACATTCTCATTAACATCATTATGAGCACATTAATTCATTAGACATTATGACATTAGAGAAACACACCATAGCCCTCTCAAAGCCTACTCGTGCAATGCATGGATGACATCCCATACTACCACCCACACTTCATAGAACCTCTTGAGTAACCATAGCACGTAACTCAGATAATGGGAATAAGCATTAACCGACATAGACCATGTGAGAAAATCATGGAATCCGGTGTCTGTCCTACACTGTAAAGGGTTGGTCTACTTGCCTAAGGTAGGACTGGTAACATTTTAGCTTAGGCGGATCCACTAGCTAATAACCTATGTGGGCACATAGTTACGGGATAACAAAGATGTTCATTGAAACCCGGCCTAACATGGGGAGAGCTTCCACCTTACCATATCCTCTTGATGCTAAGCTTTAAACTCCCATAGAGTAGTTCATTCTTATTAACATTATTATACTTGAGAGGGCTACCACCATTAGGTCTACCGACCCAAAGTACATCATCAACACATGAAAGGGCCACCACTATTAGGTCTACCGATTCAAGGTACATTATTAGGATAGCTCATTGACTCCTCAAGAAAGGGCCATCACCATTAGGTCTACCGAATCAAGGTTCATCATTACATTAGTCCATAGACTCATCATGAAAGGGTCACCGCCATTAGGTCTACCGGTTCAAGACATAGCCTTAGCATACTTCATTAATCATTTATGAAAGGGCTACCACTATTAGGTCTACCGATTCAAGGTTCATTATTCAATGCATGAAAGGGCTACATCCATTAGGTCTACCGGTTCAATGTTCATTAAGTCAAGATACTTTAGTAACTCAAGAAGAGAATGCCCTAAGCCTACCAATTCAAGGTACATCAATCAAGATCACTTTCAATTACACAAGAAGATGATGTCCTAAGCCTTCCAATTCAAGATGTATCATTACATTGAAGAAACCTTTCACATTATATCATCATCATTCACAAGTGTATAATTTAGAATAACCTTTCAATAATTACACCATTGCATTGTAGTCATGATCACATTACGTTCATTGAAATCACAAAGCATGTACATAGCATCATGATTATACATCAACCTTCATAAATTACCCTTCAAGGTCATGAACACAATTCACCAACAAACTAGAATACTAAAATTTAGGCATGAATAATGACATAATTTAAGTAACTAAACCTTTACAAGCACAATTGCATAACATTCATCTTACTACAATTTACCCACATCAAAGTCATAAATTAGGGTTATGGGGAAATCATGGATTCATGGGGGATTTTATCTTAAATTCAAAATAAAACAACAATTCAATCTCATTAGATGATAATTAAACCATTTAAAATGTTTTGAGAAAGAATCCATGGCCTAGAATGAAAACTCTTAGTTTTGGAGAATTTCCAACTTTGAATTGAAGATTTGGGAACTTCATGGATGAAAAGTTAACCATGAATCAAAACTACCATACCTTAATTGAAGATTCCTCATGAAACTGAGTGGAAAAGTTGATTCCTTGAGCCCTAGACCTTGACTTCTTCTTCTCCAATGGAGGTTTCTAGAGAGAATTATTTGGAGAGGAAAGTTGGTTACTATTTTGGTTTGAGAATTATAAGTTGTAAAGGGGTGGTTAGTAGCTAAAAAGGTCTTAAATACATGAAATAAAACAATATAAACCATCCTCATCCATTAACTAATTAATTTTGAATTTCTTAAAATAACTAAGCCTTGGCCGAACCTAGGCAGCTTGTGCAGTCATCATTCACGACCCAGGACTCACGGACCGTGAGTGGGGTCACGCCCCATCCTGTAGGTCCGTGGGTGGTGGTCTGAAACTCCTAAAATTGTCTCTTGACTCACGAACCCTCCCCACGAGGTATGGAGGGACCTAAGCCCAGTAGGTCTCATCCGTAGGTCATGAAAAATTGGAAGTTTTTTGGTTCTTGGGGCAGCCTTGGGGTTAGACTTTAGGGTCCTCCTCAAAGACCCTTGGTTGGTCCTTGGGGGGTCGTACCTTGACGTTTAACCCCTCAACCTAAGCTCGGGAAATCATTTTACCACATAAAACTCCACATCAAACTCAACAACTCACTCGTAAGGCTCTAGTTTCACCTGCTAGTTTTCTGAGTCGTTACATTAACTTTTTATAAAAACATTTTAATGGAAAAAATTTAAAATTTTATTAAATTTTTTGGTTAGGGTGTGCGGGGGGGGGGGGGGGG
>JAJOOI010017195.1:0-31025 GCA_029582585.1 Solanum bukasovii | reverse complement strand
GAGCAGCTGAAGCATCTGTCTTAAAATAAGGTAAGTCCAAGTTCAGACAAGCTATAGCGAGTAAATTATTCTAATTGAACATTTTTAGTTTGATTTTCTTTCATGCACTATAAAGATTGAAAGTCAATGAACTTTTTCTCAATTCCTTTGGCTACCATTTTCCTGATGCATGTCGTTCGTATAAGAGTGACACAAATAGAGACTTCATTAGGTTCTCTTGTAACTGTGCTGTCTGGGAGCTCTTCTGCTTTCTTGAAGTTGTTTTTTGTATAGGTGATATCAACCAGTTACGATTAAGGATTAGTTTTTTTTGTTACACTTACATCGGTTTGGTGTTTGTCAATATTTTTGTAAGTTTGATAAAATGGACATTCCAGTTGTTCTTTGTATGGATTTGGTAAACAATGCTATATAATTTTCTTAAAGATCACAATATAACTTGGAAGCTCAAAGTTCATCCTTTTCTTATCCACCAAAGGACTCCATTAATTACTTGCATAATAAGTATCATTTTGTTTTTGATACCCGTGGTGACTGGTGCCTCAGCCAGCTTGCGCGCACCTCAATTAATTTCATGGGATACCTGCCACCTCCCACCAGCATAAATACCAAGTAATTATGTCCACCAAAGTATCATTCTCATATTATTTCATCTAAGGGATATACACCTATGTTTGGCTCGGATTACACAAGTGCTGATTCCAGTAACAAGAGTTAATGAGTCTAATATTTTGATTTACTGTTGTTTGCCTCATCCCATTCCAATATTAGTTGGTGTTAGAATAGGCATAGAAATAATATATACAATCTTACTTAGAATAGGAATAAGAATATAAATAGTATATAGAATCACTTAGAAAAGGATTGTATTGTAGTGTCCAAGTTGGAAAAAGAGTCTTATGTAGAGTAATAATGTAATACTGTAGATACATAGTTCAATAATATTATTCTCTGATATTTCTCACATGATGTCTGAGCTACTATGTTCTTGGTAGAGAACCAAAGAGCTTCCGTTGTTGGCGGTCGGCTATTATCCATATATGTCGCTCGTCTATCCAACAATTATGTTAGAAAAAGGTGGATCACCGTGTATCTTTAATTGTGACTACTTTCTCATATTTCATTTGCGTACCATACATTTTTTTCAGACTACTTTCTCATATTTGATTTGTGTGGCATCGTGCATCATTCCAATGACTAACTTCTCATATCTTATTTGTTGTAGCACCGTGCCCTCTTTTCGGTGACTACTTTCTCATATTTGTTGACTGAATTTTTTTTGGGCGTCCGTGACGACCTTATTAATGAAGCGTGTTGGTCAAAAGGGGAAAAAGTAGGCATTTTCAAGTTCAAACGAGGCTCGAAACAAGAAATACCAATTTTTCCATTTTTCGTGTGCTATAGTCCATATATTTTGGGTGCTATTTGATCTCGACGAGCTTTTGGCCAATTTTCTTTGCAAGTGTTCGTGATGACCTTTTTAATGACGTGTTGGTCCAAAACCTAGGCATTCTCAATTTCAAACGAGGCTCAGAACAAGAAATATCGATTTTTTCCACTTTTCGTGTGTTATTGTTCATGCATTTTGGGTGATATTTTATCCTAATGGAGTTTTGGCAGAAACATTTAATGGGTGTTCATGATGAGCTTATTAATGACGCGCGTATGCGCAAATGTAGACATTTTCAAGTTTAAACTAGGTCCGGAACAAGAAATACCAATTTTTTCATTTTTTGTGTACTATAGTCCATGTATTTTGGGTGATATTTGATTCCGACGGGTTTTTGGCCAAAAATTTTTGTGAGCATCGCTGACAACCTTATAAATGGTGTGCATTGTCCAGAGGGACAAACTTACGCATTTTCAAGTTCAAACGAGGCCCGAAATAGGAAATATCGACTTTTTCATTTTTCGTGTGTTATATTTCATGAATTTTGGGTGATATTTGATCCTGACAGGCTTTTGGCTGAAAGTTTTAGTGGGCATCCATGATGACCTTATTTATGAAGCGCGTTGGTCTGGTGGGGGTAAACGTAGGCATTTTCAAGTTCAAACGAGGCCTGGAATAGGAAACACTGTTTTTTCTAGCTTTGTGTGATAGTTCATGAATTTTGAGTATTATTTGATCCCGACAGATTTTTGGCTGAAGTTTTTTGTGGGCGTATGTAATGACCTTAATAATGACGCGTGTTGGTCTGGAGGGGCAAACATAGGAATTTTCAAGTTCAAATGAGGCTCGAAATACGAAATACTGATTTTTCTATTTTTCGTATGTTATAGTTCATGAATTTTGGGTCATATTTGATCCCAATGGGTTTTTGGCCGAAATTTTTTGTGGGCATCTCTGACGACATTATTAATGATGTGAATTGGTTCGGAGGGGCAAACTTAGACATTTTCAAGTCTAAATGAGGCCCAGAATAGGACGTACCGATTTTTTCATTTTTGTGTGCTATATATTATCTTGATGGGTTTATCGCTAAGATAGCGATTTGTTTCATTTATCGTGGTTTATAGTCATGGATTTTGGATGATATTTGTCTCGATGGGTTTTTGGCTGAAACTTTTTATAAGCGTTTGTGACAACCTTATTAATGACGCGCATTGGTTTGGAGTGGAAAATGTAGGCATTTTCAAGTTCAAACGAGGCTCATAACAGTAAATATCAATTTTTCAATTTTTCGTGTGCTGTAGTTCATGGATTTTGAGTGATATTTGATCCTGACGGGTTATCGACTGAATTTTTCTCTGTGCATCCATTCCAACCTTATTAATGACGCGCCTTGGTCTGGAGGGGAAAACATAGGCATTTTCAAGTTTAAACAAGGCGCGGAACACAAAATACCGATTTTTTCATTTTTCGTGTGCTATTGTCTATGGATTTTGGGTGATATTTTATCCCGATGGGTTTTTGGCCGAATTTTTTTATGTACGTCCGTGCAGACCTTATTAATGACACACGTTGGTTTGTAGGGGCAACCATAAACATTTTCAAGTTCAAACAAGGTCCGGAACAGTAAATATCGATTTTTCATTTTTTGTGTGCTATAGTCCATGAATTTTGGATGATATTTAATCTCGGTGGGTTGTTTGCTCAAATTTTTTGTGGGCGTCTGTGATGACCTTATTAATGACGTGCATCGGTCCAGAGGGGCAAACGTAGAAATTTTCAAAGTTTAAACGAGGCTCGAAACGGGAAATAACGATTTTTCCATTTTTATGCGCTATAGTGCATGTATTTTGGGTGATTTTTTATCTCGACGGATTTTTTGTTGAAATAGTTTGAGACGACCTTATTGATGATGCGTGTTAGTCCGTATTGGCAAACATAGACATTTTAATTTTCAAAAGAATCTCGAAATAGGAAATACGGATTTTTTCATTGTTCGTGTGCTATATATAGTCCATAGATTTTGGGTGATATTTGATCCTGATGGGTTTTTAGCCAAAACATTTTATAAGCATTTGTGACGACCTTATTAATGACGTGCGTGGTTTGGAGTGTAAAACGTAGGCATTTTCAAGTTTAAACGAGACCCAGAATAATAAATATATTTTTTTTCATTTTTTGTGTGCTTCCATGAATTTTGGGTGATATATGATCCTAACGGGTTTTTGGCTGAAATTTTTTTGTGCATCCATACCAACCTTATTAATGACGCACGTTGGTCTGGAGAGGCAAACATAGGCATTTCAAGGTCAAAGAAAGCGCGGAACAGGAAATTGTGATTTTTTTTTCATTTTTCATGTGCTATTGGGTGATATTTGATCCCGATAGGTTTTTGGCTGAAATTTTTTTAGGCGTCCATGACGATTTTATTTAGAAAATGTAGGAATTTTAAAGTTAAGAGGAGGTCTGGAAGAGTAAATACCGATTTTCCATTTTTTGTGTGCTATAATAGTCCATGGATTTTGGGTGATGTTTAATTCCAGCGGATTTTTTGCCGAAATTATTTTTGGGCGTCCGTGACGACCTTATTAGAGATGTGTGTTGGTCTAGAGGGGCAAACATAGGAATTTTCAAGTTCAAACGAGGACCGGAACAGGAAATACCAATTTTTCCATTTTTTGTGTGTCATAGTCCATGAATTTTGGGTGATATTTGATCCCGATGGGTTTTTAGCTGAATTTCTTTGTGGACGTCTGTGACAACCTTAATAATGATACGTGTTGGTCCTTAGGGGCAAACATAGTCATTTTCATGTTCAAAAGAGCCCCGGAATAGGAAATACCGATTTTTCCATTTTTCGTTTGCTATAATCCATGGATTTTGGGTGATATTTAATCCCAACGGGTTTTTTGTTGATTTTTTTTGTGGGCGTCTGTGATGACCTAATTAATGACACGCGTTGGTCAGGAAGGGCAAACTTAGGCCTTTTTAAGTTCAAACGAGGCCCATTATAGGAAATACTGATTTTTCATTTTTCGTGTGCTATAGTCCATGAATTTTGGGTGATATTTGATCCGGACGAGTTTTGGGCCGAAATTGTTTGTGGGAATCTGTTGACCTTATGAATTACACACATTGGTTGACATTTTCAAGTTCAAACAAGGCCCGAAACAGGGTATATCGGTTTTTCTTGTGCTATAGTCGATGGATATAATTAGGTGATATTTGATCATGAAGGGTTTTTGGATGAAACTTTTTGTGGGCGTCCGTAACGACCTTATTAATGACACACTTTGGTTCGGAAGGGCAAACGTATGTATTTTTAAGTTCATACTAGGCCTAGAACAGGAAATACCAATATCTCCATTTTTCGTGTGTCATGAATTTTGGGGGATGTTTGAATTTTTTATGTGCGTCCATGACAACCTTAATAATGACCTACGTTGGTCTAGAGGAACAAACGTTGTCCATCAACTGTTTTGCTTAACCGTCCAATATTTTTGCACATACTAGCTCAATACATGTTGCACGAAACTTTTTAAATTAAAAAAAAAGGGTCTCTAATAGAAATTTTATAATCTCAAAGCTCGATCCCGAGTCCATTACATAAGGACTTAAGGTTTTTAGGGAAAACATAAATAGTAAGGAAGCTATATTAGCATAAATAATTAACAAATTAAAGTATACAAGAAATAAGCATGACCAACTTAATAATTAATTGATAGTCAAATTACAAAACAAGATCTCCCTCTCTTGTATACCAATTTTATACCCAATATTTTTCCCATATATAAGCTAGAAACTGAAATTAAAAGAAAAATGTATACGAAAAATAAATCAAGGGTAACTATTCCTATCTGATATATATATTTTATATATATACATATAATAAACAATGAACTAAACTCCGATTCTAGAACCATGGGAGATCAAGATTCAAATCTCACGTTATATGATATTTTGTTAAACCATCGGAAATTTGATGTATAGAATTAACCGATGACTGTTTTGATGAAGAGTAACAAATATATTTGATAGAATAGTCTAATAAGTTATCCCAAGTTGACTTAGGCACCATGCTCATCCATGTTAAGTCATGTCGTTTCTCTTTTTACTTTCGGTAAATATTTTACATCAGCCTTGAAAGAAAGAAGGAGAAGAACGGTGCATAAAACACCTCACATTCAAGTAGGGTTTGAGAAGGGACTGCACTCCAAGGGGTGTAATATTGTAGGTAGCTTAGTTATCCTAAGGCAAGATCTATCATTCGAACTCGTAACTTATCGGTCATACGAAGATAAATTTATTGTTGCTCCAAGGCTCAGGCTCTAAAGAAAGGAAGAAATAAAACCAAACAAAAAATTATCTACCTAGGGAAGACCAATATTACTATTAAAAAGGAGGTAGATTGTAAAAAAGATATACAAAATATTTTTCTTACCTTAGATCAGAGAAGGGAGTGAACTAGACCCTAAATTTGAAGGATCAACATAATCACTAGCCCAAGAAAGAAAAGGATTATCAACATAATTCATCTCTTCAATCTGATTAAGCTCATGGTAATTAGAATCTTGAAACTTGTCATTGTTGGTAATGAAGTTTTGTTGATGAAGTGTAGGAGCTATAAGGGAGGTCAAATTTGAACTTGAACTAGATATTAAAGAAGATCCAAAAGTAGGGTAACTTGAAAGAAGTGAAGAACTAGAGTTATTAGTACTAGTTACAGTATCTTGGATCTTCTTGAATTCATTAGAAAACCCTAATCCAAGGTTTTCATTATTGAAAACCCTAGAAAAATTAAACAATCTTGGAAATTGGATGTTTGGATCAAAAGGGTTAGTGGATAACCCATAATTAAACAAAGGATTAGTATGATCAACAACAACTTGGGGTTCATGAAAATTAGGACCAAGATTTGTAGAAGATGTAACAAAATTTGGTTTCTGGATATTTTTGTTTTTCCTAGAGGAACCACCCAAAGGGACATTTCTTAGGGTTCCACCTCTAGTCCAATACCTTTTACAAGATTTGCAAAAATGTCTTGGCTGAGACAAACTATAATTGTTGTAGTAACAAAACTTGGTATTCGATGAATCGCAACGAGGGCATTTTAGGGTTTGTTGTTGTTGTGGTTGTTGTTGTGGTTGATCTTGGATATTTTGTTTCTCCATGATCATGAAGTTGCTTTTCTGCAAAAAAGAACAAGAGAAAAAGTGTTAGAATGAAATCATGAATGAATATTCTCTTCTAAAAGATAATTAAGAAACAAAAAATGGGGTTAAGAGAAATTGTGTACCATATTCTTCTCATCGCTTTCTCCTAGCATGTTTTTTCTTCTAATTAATGCTTCTTGATTCTCTATGAAGAAGGAATTTTGTTTGAAACAAAGAGTAAGAAGAAAAATATATAGCTAAAGAAATATTTTATATTTAGAGAGAGATATTAAGCCACGATATTTGCATTTAATTATTAGTGTTGTTTAAGTACTATAGGCGGAGACTAAAATTATTGCAAATCAGACTTTCTACCTTCACAATATAGGAATAAGGTTGTATACATATCACTTTATCCAAATTTCACTTGTGAAATTATACTGAAAAAAATGGTTATCGTAGATGATATAAAATAATTATGTAAAAGTTTTCAAATAAAGAAAAACTTTATTGTATTTATATTCTTTTTAGAATTACTATAAAAAAAAAAGGTTACATAAAACTAGGAAGTAATTGGTAGCTCAATAATATTTTCCTTCGGTCTCAACTTGGGTCAATGGAAAAAATCACTCATTTTGATAAGATATAAGAGAAAATATTTTCAGAAGATCCTATAATAAATATATGTCCCATTAATATTATAAATTGATAATTCTTTAAAAGTACAAATATATTTAAGGCCTTTTAGTGAAATGATTCTATTGTGTGTTTGTTTTTTTTTGTTAAAATTTAAATCTAGTTGAAGCTCATCTCTAACTTTTCTTCTTGCATCCAAAAGTTCCGGTGTTGGCTTTTCGAAACGCACCATAAAATTGTGAAGAGTTCTAGATGCGATAAGTGCTTCCCTACAGGTAATTGGTTCCAAATGTATTATATCATTTTCAAAAAAATATATTACAATGAATCATATACATTGTACTTTATGTATAATGAATGAATTCTTATGTGAATTCAATAAATATGATACATAATTTAGTAAGATACAATGATTTTGATGTATTCATTGTACTTTATGTATAATAAATTTATTTTTATGTGAATTCAATAAATATGATACATAAGTTAGTAAGATACAATGATTTTGATGTAATCAAAATTAACTTTCATTGGATCTCAAAACACTCTTTAAATTAATAAATATTAATTTATCGATTTAATAATACCTTTACAAAATAACAATATTTTATAGTCCCACTAATATTAATTTAATGAGATTTACTGTAATTTATATTCACTGATATGGTTAAAAAAAGAAGCTATATGGCTATTAGTATGTTCATATTATCTCATATATATACACTTCCACTTTGATTTCGTATAATTCTCTTTAATATAATTGAATAATAAAAAAGGTTAAATTCTATCATTATTTATATCCTAATTTCACGTGTAGAATTTGCTTTAGTTCTGAAGAAACGTAGATCGTTATTAAATAGTATAATATAATGTCTGGCAAAAGAATATTATGGAAAGACATTTTTTTTAGTCAAAGATGATGACAGAAAGTAAAGTAAGCAAGAACATGACATATGAATATTCTTGAGATTTCCAAGAAAAAAAAAAGGAGATATATTATATAGTTTGAAGCAGAAAAACATTATCACGTACCCAAAAAAAAAATTAAAAAAATCACAACACGTAAGTTAGTAAATATTTTACATTTCTTTGTTTAGATTAGATTAATGATACAAATTTATATGTGTTGATTAATGTGGGATAACTTAAAATTTACTAAGCATGGGTGTCTATCGATTAGAGCATGAATAGCATAATATGATTTTATATATATATATATAAAGCTTATAACCCATTGCTTCAATAAGTTATAGAGGTAGTAGATCAGAGCTTAAATAATTAGTTATATTCCTCGACATTTTAAATATATCGATGAATACGTGTAGAATTCTTTAAAAGTAATGCATTTTTTAAAGAATTAATAAGAGTATAACAATATTTTTTTTAAAAGTCTGAACAATATAAGTTATTACTATAAACCTAAATTATTCCAATAACTAACATTTGGTTGTTTTTTAGAAATAAGTCCTACACTAAGAAATAATGTACATGTAATATTCTTTCTGCAATAAAATAAAATTAGGTGATGTTCAAGAAAATGTTTATTAAAATACAATTAAGTGATGTTCAAGAGAATGTTTATTAAAATACAATTAGGTGATGTTCAAGAGAATGTTTATTAATAATTCCTTCTTGTAATCATTTTACTGATTTGCTTATAGAATTATCCACAAGATACCCAAAAATATGACTAAAATGGATAATTTTAACAAGTGGTGTTGTCTGTTTAAATTATTGTAAGTGAAGAATATTTAGATAGATTCTGAAACAAAACACATAAAAACAAAAACAAAAAAACAGAATTCATAATAATGTTTGATTTTCTGTTTTTAAACCGATGACAATGATTTTCTCCTTTCTTGTACGATAATAGTTTGTTATTAATATATTTTATTTATTGCCCATGATATATATAATAGATATCAAATTATCATATCGAATTAAAAAATTTGATATGGGGATTCGGGAATTATAAGATAAATGGTATACATTTTAGATATTTTTTTATATTTGATATTCGATATATATAAAATAATATTGAAATATCGTGTATCATATAAGTCATTTTCATATATTACTCCCTTTATCCAATTTATGTGGCACTTTTCGTTTTACGAGAGCCAAACAGTTTATGTTTGACCGGTAATTTATGCATGTAATCTTTAAATTTTTTGAAATGAAATTTTTATATTTCCCAACTTGTTTTTGGTCGAAATTTTTCATGGACGTCCGTTACAACCTTATTAATGGCATGAGTTGGTACCGAGGGGAAAACAGAGAATTTTCAAGTTCAAACGAGCCTTAATGCGGGAAAAAATCAAATTTATCGATTTTCGTGTGCTATAGTCCATGGATTTTTGGTGATACGTGATCCCCACTTGTTTTTGGCCGAAGTTTTTCATGGACGTCCGTTACTACCTTATTAATGGCGTGAGTTTGCCCCGATGTGCAGGCAAACATATTTTCAAGTTCAAACGATCTCCAATGCGGTAAAAATAAAATTTACCAATTTTCGTGTGCTATAGTCCATGGATTTTTGGTGATACGTGATCTAGATTTGTTTTTGGATGAATTTTTTCATGGACGTCCGTTACGACCTTATTAATGACGTGAGTTGGTTTTGAATGGCAAAGAGACGTATTTTCAAGTTCAAACGAGCCCCAATAGGGGAAAAATCAATTTTACCGATTTTCATGTGCTATAATCCATGGATTTTTGGTTGCAGGGGAATCTGGCCCAGTTAATTAATCGGGTTTTAGAGAACACGGCCCAAGCCGAAGTCGGTTTCAGACTACTATCCGGCCCTAGCTGAATGGTTTGATTTTTCAACGAAAGATAGGTTTGAAAACAGGTACCAAATTGTCTTGATAAGGTGGGGATGGTTCTGCGTGATACATGATCCCCACTTGTTTTTTGCCAATTTTTTTATGGACGTCCCTAACGACCTTATTAATGGCTTGAGTTGGTCACGAAGGGAAAACTGGCGCATTTTCAAGTTCAAACAAGCCTCAATGCGGGAAAAACCAAATTTACTGATTTTCGTGTGCTATAGTCCATGGATTTTTGGTGATACGTGATCCCAACTTGCTTTGCCGAAAAATTTCACGAACGTCTGTTACGACCTTATTAATGGTGTGAGTTGGTCTTGAGAGGTAAACAAACATATTTTCAAGTTCAAACGAGCCCTAATGCGGGAAAAACTAAATTTGCCAATTTTTGTATGCTATAGTCCATGAATTTTTGGTGGTACGTGATCTCGACATGTTTTTGGCCGAAAATTTTCATGGACGTCCGTTAAGACCTTATTAATGGTGTGAGTTTGTCCCGAGAGGAAACATACACATTTTCAAACGAGCCCCAATGAGGAAAAAACCAAATTTACCAATTTTCGCGTGCTATAGTCCATGGATTTTTTATGATACGTGATCTCGACTTTTTTGGTCGAAATTATTCATGGACGTTCGTTACGACCTTATTAATGGCGTGAGTTTGTCTCGTGGGGCAAACATACGTATTTTCAAGTTAAAACGATCCATATATATTAAAAACTAAATTTACCGATTTTCATGTACTATAGTCCATGGATTTTTGGTGATACGTGATCCCGACTTGTTTTTGGCCGAAATTTTTCATGGACGTCTGTTACGATCTTATTAATATCGTGAGTCTGTCCTGATGGGTCTTTTTCTTTTGGGAAATTAATGTCACTATCTCAATGGTGATGAAATCCAGATTCAAGATAGAGTCAGATAGCAATAGTTGGGTGCATATTGTTGAGGAGCTGGAGGGCTATAGTCCTAAGGATAGTTTCAAAATTGTGAGATGGTTGTATCCCCCTATTAATTGGTTGAAATGTAACACGGATGGAGCATCTAAGGGTAATCCTGGACCCAGCTCAACAACTTTCTGCATAAGGGATTACCTAGGGGATTTGGTTATCGCTAAAGGTTTCAAAATACAAGTTACTACAAATATAATGGTTGAAACTAGGGCTATCACAGAAGGATTATTGTTTTGTAAGGACAAATTGACTGAGCATGTCATTATAGAATCAGACTATATGGCTATGGTTCAAATTTTGGAAGGGAGGTGGGATACTCTGTGGAGTGTTGCTTTGGAGGTGAATAAGATTAATGAGTTAAGGGGATGTTTATCAGCAAGAGTTCATCATTCCTTCAGGGAAGGAAATATTCTTGCGGATTATTTTGCGAATTTGGTTTTACATCCAGGTGATTTCCAATTCAATCAATATCATGACATCTCAAATGAAGGCAAAACAATACTAAACATGGACAAAATAGGCACACCACAGATCAGAAGAAGCATTACTAATTGTTAACAACATTTTTTCAGGTTATTAGTATCACAGAAACAACTGTTACGAGTTGAACATATAGCATTTTTCATTCATTTCCTATTGTCTGAAGCAAGTTCAATTGATGTGTGTATTTGCACTTGGTGAGAGCTTTGGGGTGTCCGGGGATACCACATCAGGACATAGGATTGAAAAAATGGTGCTTTTCTTTGGCTTTGTAAAAAGGTTGCAAAGTTATTTGCAAAGATTTCATCTTTTAGCTGTTAATAATTGTTGTTGTCATCCAAAATTTGGAGCTCAGATGGTGGTATCAATCTCAATTGAGGTTCAATCCATTGAGCTCTAGATAAGGGATAGCAAGGGCGATTAAGAAAGTTGGGGACAAAATGCTTAGTTGGTGAACAAACAAGGCATATCGAATCCTCAGTAGCTAAAACTAATAAGATAAGAGTTCTTATTAAAGAGAGGGAGATGCTGAGGTGACTATTCGTGGTATAAGAAGCAACAATACAGATCTCATCTTACCTGATCGGAGCTTGTTGGGGAGAGGGAAATGAATGTGTTGCCTTGAACATCATTTCTTGGTTGCTGAAGAATCCACGGTAATGGTGAAATAGTGCTCAGAGGTGAAGAGTTTCAGAGCTCAAGGAGTGATGGGTTTGTTCTCTTCCAGATGCATCATCCTTGAAGGAGAATCCTTGTTGTTTCCTATTCTGATTTGCTTTCCTTTTGATTTTGTTTTTATTGTCTTTATTTTTGTTTGGGTTGGACCTTTTGGAGCAGGTTGTTTTCTGTACAGCTTTGCTTGGTTTTTTTATTGTTTTTTATTTACCTGGAAAAAAATGCAGGAAAAGCTAAATTTATCAATTTTCGTGTGCTATGTAGTCCATGGATTTTTGGTGATACGTGATCCCGACTTGTTTTTGGCCGAAATTTTTCATCGATGTCCGTTACGAACTTATTAGTGGCGTGAGTAGGTCCCGATGGGTAAACATATGCATTTTAAAGTTCAAACAAGCCCCAATGCGGAAAAAACCAATATTTCTGATATTTGTGTGCTAAAGTCCATGGATTTTTGGTGATACGTAGTCCCGACTTGTTTTTGCCAAAAAAAATTCATAGCCATCCATCACGACCTTATTAATGGCATGAGTTGATCCCGAGGGGCAAACAGACACATTTATAGTTCAAACAAGCCCGAATGCGGAAAAAACTAAGTTTACTGATTTTCATGTGCTATAGTCCATGGATTTTTGGTGATATATGATCCTTACCTGTTTTTGGCCGAAATGTTTCATGGATATCCATTACGACCTTATTAATGGCATGAGTTGGTTTCGAGGGGCAAACAGACGCATTTTCAAATTCAAACTAGCCCAAATGCGGAAAAACCAAATTTACTGATTTTTGTGTCCTATAGTTCATGGATTTTTGGTGATACATGATCCCGACTTGTTTTTGGCCAAAAATTTTTATGGACATCCGTTACGACCTTATTAATGGCATTAGTTTTTCCCAAAGGGAAAACAAGCGCATTTTCAAGTTCAAACAAGCCCAATGCGGGAAAACCAAAATTTATCAATTTTTGTGTGCTATAGTCCAAGGATTTTTATGATACGTGATCCTGTTGGCCAAAATTATTCATGGATGTTCGTTATGACCTTATTAATGGAGTAAGTTTGTCCCGTGGGACAAATAAAATGCATTTTGTAGTTAAAAGATCCTCATATGGTAAAAACAAAATTTACCGATTTTCATGTGCTATAGTCTACAGATTTTTTCTGATATGTGATCCCGATTTTTTTAGTTGAATTTTTTCATATACGTTCGTTACGACTTTATTAATGGCATGAGTTGGTCCCGGGGGCATACAAACGCATTTTAAAGTTTAGACAAGCCCCAAAGCAGAAAAAATCAGATTTTATCGATTTTCGTGTGTTATAGTCCATGGATTTTTGGTGATATAGGATTTCGGCTTGTTTTTTGCTAGAATTTTTCATGGAATTCCATTAGGACCTTATTAATGGGGAGAGTTGGTCCTGAGTGGCAAACAGATAGATTTTCAAGTTCAAACGATCCCTAAAGTAGGAAAATTAGATTTTACCGATTTTCGTGTGCTATATTTGGTGATAAATGATTCTATTTTTTTTTGCCAAAATTTTTCATGGAAGTCCTTTACGACCATATTAATAGCGTGAGTTCGTCCCGAAAGGGAAAACGAGTGCATTTTCAAGTTCAAATGAGCCTCAAAGTAAGAAAAACCAAATTTTATCGATTTTTGTGTGCCATAGTACATGAATTTTTGGTGATACAGAACTTCGGCTTGTTTTTTACCAACATTTTTAATGGACGTCCATTACAAACTTATTAATGGCGTGAGTTCATCCCGAGGGGCAAACATGTGCATTTTAAAGTTCAAACAAACCCAAAGAAAGAAAAACCAGATTTTACCGATTTTCGTGTGCTATAGTCCATGGATTTTTGGTGATCCGCAATTCCGACGTCATTTTTGCCAAACAGTTTAGTTCCCACGACCAAATCGGACATTTTCAAGGTCAAACGATCCCCAGTATAGTCCATGGATTTTTGGTTATCTAGAATTTCGACTTCATTTTTACCATAATTTTTCATGGACGTCCGTTAAGACCTTAGTTATGAAGAGCCAGTTGGTCCCCACGGCCAAACCGGTCCATTTTCAAAGTCAAACGAGCTCCAGAGCAGGTAAACCCCCCATTTTGTCGATTTCGTGTGCTATAGTCCATTGATTTTTGCCAAAAAATTTCATGGACGTTCGTTAAGACCTTAGTTATAGATCCAGTTGGTCCCCACGTCCAACCCGGCCCATTTTCAAGGTCAAACGAGCCCCAGATTTGGTAAACCCCCCATATTGCAAATTTTCGTGTGCTATAGTCCATGGATTTTTGGTGATCTAGAATTTCGATGTCATTTTTGCCAAAAATTTTCATGGACGTCCATTAAGACCTTAGCTATGGAGCCAGTTGTTTCCCACGGCCAAACCGTCCCATATTCAAGGTCAAACGAGCCCTAGAGCAGGTAAACCCTTTATTTTGCAGATTTTCGTGTGCTATAATCCATGGATTTTAGGTGATCCAGAATTTCGACGTCATTTTTGCCAAAACATTTCATGGATGTCCGTTAAGACCTCAGCTATCAAGCTAGTTGGTGCCCACGGCCAAATCGACCCATTTTCAAGGTCAAACGAGCCCCAGAGCAGGTAAACCTCCCATTTTGCCGATTTTCGTGTGCTATAGTCCATGAAATTTTGGTGATACGGAATTCCGATGTTATTTTTGCCAAAAAATTTTATGGACGTCCGTTAAGATCTTAGCTATGGGGCCAGCTGGTCCCCAAGACTAAACCGACCCATTTTCAAGGTCAAACGAACCCCATGATGAGTCCACAAATTGAACTCATTTAGGGCTTTATTTTGATAGAAATAGTGTCCTCGAATGCTTATTTTGTCTATATAGCTGATGAAAACTCTTAAGTTTCAGGTATTTGAAGTTTTAGTGGAAGCATGGACACTTAGATGCAAAAAGGAACAAAAAGGCTGAAAAGAACGAAAAAGTTGAAGCTTGAGCATCGCCAAGCACCTTTGGCGATTCGCTGAAAGGATAGACTCCGCCCTTTGTTCTAGTATGCGAAGCCCTAAAGAAAGAAGATAAAAAAGGCGATGAAAGGAGCAGTCGGCGCTTCACCGAATAGTTCTGCGAAGAATTACTATACCGCCCAATGATCCAGAACGTGAAGATACTGAAGGCAAGCATTAAACGGTGCTGAGACAGAAAAAGGGCGAGTCGCCAAGTCATTCGGTGAACTCAACTAACATCGGCGAACTATCCGCCAGCACTAATTTCTGATGGCTATAAATACTAAACTTTTTATTAATTTTAGAGAGTTCTGAACCATTATTATTTTCTTAGAATAGAATAGTACTTTTTAGATATTTTTCTCTCAAGTTTGGAGAGGGTTTTGTGGGAGACTTGAAGAAAGAAGGATTTCATCTTCCCAAGTTGGAAGTGGGTCTTCTCCATTCTTCTTCATTTGCTTAAATCAAGGTTTAATTTCTTATACCCATTTGATTTTAGTATCATTTAAGGTGTATTTTGTTATTTCTTGATGTGTGGCTAAACACCCCCATTCTTGGGGTGTGATTTAGCAAATAGGTGTTGATATTGTTGTTGGGTCTTGTTTGCTGATAGAGTAGATGTATTTTAATGGTGATTTCACCTAGTGGTTGTGGTTTAATTTAATGAGTTTGTAGTTGTAAATACAAAACCACCCACGTGTTTTCTGCTTGCCCGAAAGGGAGGTCGCGAAACCAAGACCACTAGACTGATGGCCTAAGGAGTGGGTCGACATGAGGCTCATCCCGAGAGGGTGAGCCCTAGTCCTATATCCTAACACTCAGCGAGAGAGAGTGAGTGGGGTAAGGTGTAGGTTGGTCTTCATGCGGCAAATGGGTGTCCGAGAAAAACCCATTTGAAACAGGGTAAGTTGCCCGAGAGGGAACTTGTTTCCATCTATAACTTAGCCTAGTCACTATTATTTTGCAAATATCCTATTGAAAGCATGTACCCAACGGTTTATCTCAACTTGTATTGCGGTCACACCCCAAGAACATTTCCCCACACTTGATTTTCTGGTTAATTTTTGCTATATTTACTACTTGTGACAAAAACCCCATTTGATATTTGACACTCTGGTGTCACCCCCTTTAATTTACTATGTTTTTGTGCATAAATCTCTTTAGCTAAGACTAATTTGAGCTAAATTTTATTTTTCTATTAATTCTCAAAACCACTCCCTTGGACACGACCCCAACCTTTAGTTGGGTTACTATACTATCAACGATCGTAGACACTCAAACCGTAGGTTATTGTCGTTGGTCATGATAAGCATCACCCCAAAGCAAGTAAACCCCATATTTTGCCGATTTTTGTGTGCATTTTTGGTGATCCAAAATTCCGACGTCATTTTTGCAAATGATTTTCATGGACGTCCATTAAGACCTTAGCTATGGAGACAGTTGGTCCCAAAGGCAAAACCGGCCCATTTTCAAGGTCAAACGAGCCCAAAGGAAGTAAACCCCTTATTTTGCCCATTTTCGTGTGTTATAGTCCATGGATTTTTGGCGATCCGAAATTCCGATGTCATTTTTGCTAAAATATTTCATGGACGTCCGTTAAAACCTTAGTTATGGAGCCAGTTGGTCCCCCCGACCAAACCGGCCCATTTTAAAGGTCAAACAAGCCCCAGAGCAGGTAAATCCCTCATTTTTAAAATTTTCGTATGGTCCATGGATTTTTGGTGATCTGCCATTCCAAGGTCATTTTTGCCAAAAAAAATTATGAACGTCCGTTAAGACTTTAGCTATTGAGCCAGTTCTTTCTCACGGCCAAACCGGCCCATTTTCAAGGTCAAACGACCCCCAGAGCAGGTAAACCCCCCATTTTGCCAATTTTCGTATTCTATAGTCCATGGATTTTAGGTGATCCGGAATTTCGACGTCATTTTAGCCAAAAAAAATCATGGACGTCCGTTAAGACCCTAGTTATAGAGCCAGTTGGTCCCCATGGCCAAATCGGCCCATTTTCAAGGTCAAACGAGCCTAAGAGCAGGTAAACCCCCCATTTTGCCGATTTTCGTGTGCTATAGCCCATGGATTTTTGGTGATTCGGAATTCTGACGTCATTTTTACCAAAAATTTTCATGGACGTCCGTTAAGACCTTAGTTATGGAGCTAGTTGATCCCCAAGGCCAACCGGCCCATTTTCAAGGTTAAACGAACCCCAGAGCAGGTAAACTCCCCATTTTGCTGATTTTCGTGTGCTATAGTCCATGGATTTTTGGTGATTCGGAATTCTGACATCATTTTCACCAAAAAATTTCATGGACGTCCATTAAGACCTTAGTTATGTAGCCAGTTGGTCCCCCACGGCAAAATCGTCCCATTTTCAAGGTCAAACGAGCCATAGACTTGGTAAACCCCCCTATTTTGCTAATTTTCATGTGCTATAGTCCATGGATTTTTGGTGATCCAGAATATCAACGTAATTTTTGCCAAAAAATTTCATGGACGTCCGTTAATACCTTAGTTATGGAGCCAGTTGGTCCCCACAGCCAAAGCAACCCATTTTCAACGTCAAACGAGCTTTAGAGCAGGTAAAACCCACATTTTGCTAATTTCTGTGTGCTATAGTCTAAGGATTTTTTGTGATTCGGAATTCTCACGTCATTTTTGCCAAAAAATTTCATGGACGTCCGTTAAGACCTTAAGTATGGAGCCAGTTGGTCCCCATGGCTAAACCGGCCCATTTTCAAGGTCAAATGAGTCATAGAGCACGTAAAACCCCATTGTGCCGATTTTCGTTTGCTATAGTCCATGGATTTTTGGTGATTCGAAATTTCGACATCATTTTTACCATAAATTTTCATGGACGTCCGTTAAGACCTTAGCTATGGAGCTAGTTGGTCCTCACGGCCAAATCGGCCTATTTTCAAGGTCAAACGACCCCCAAAGTTGGTAAACCCCCCATTTTACCGATTTTTATGTGCTATAATCCATGGATTTTTGGTGATCCAGAATTCCGACGTCATTTTAGCCAAAAAAATTCATGGACGTCCGTTACGACTTCATCTATGGACCCAGTTGGTCCCCATGGCCAAACCGGCCCTTTTTCAAGGTCAAACGAGCCTCAGAGCAGGTAAACCCCCCATTTTGCCGATTTTCGTGTGCTATAGCCCATGGATTTTTGGTGATCCAGAATTCCGACGTCATTTTTGCCAAACAATTTCATGGACCTCCGTTAAGACTTTAGATATGGAGTCAGTTAGTCCCCACGGCCAAACTGGCCCATTTTCAAGGTCAAATGAGCCCTAGAGCAGGTAAATCCCCCATTTTGCCGATTTTCGTGTGCTATAGTCTATGGATTTTTGGTGATCCAGAATTTTGAGGTCATTTTTGCCAAAAAAATTCATGGTTGTCTGTTAAGACCTTAGTTATGGAGCCAATTAGTCCCCACGGCTAAACCGACCCATTTTCAAGGTCAAACGAGCCCCAAAGTAGGTAAACACCACATTTTATCTAATTTTCATGTGCTATAGTCCATGTATTTTTGGTGATCCGACGTCATTTTTGTCAAAAATTTTGATAGACATCCGTTAAAACCTTAGTTGTGGAGCCAGTTGGTCCCCGCGGCCAAGCCAGCCTATTGTCAAGGTCAAACGAGCTCCAGAGCAGGTAAACCCTCTATTTTGTCGATTTTCGTGTGCTATAGTCCAGGGATTTTTGTGATCCAAAAGTCCAACGTCATTTTTGCCAAACTTTTTCATGGACGTCCGTTAAGACCTTAGTTATGGAGCCAGTTGGTCACCATGGCCAAACCAGCCCATTTTCAAGGTCAAACGAGCCCCAAAGCAGGTAAACCGCCATTTTACCGATTTTCGTGTGCTATAGTCTATGGATTTTTGGTGATCCGGAATTCCAACATTATTTTTGCTAAAAAATTTCATGGACGTCCGTTAAGACCTTATCTACAGAGCCAGTTGGTCCCCACGGCCAAATCGGCCCATTTTCTAGGTCAAACGATCCCAGAGAAGGTAAACCCCTTATTTTGACGATTTTTGTGTGCTATAGTCCATGAATTTTTGGTCATTCAAAATTTTGGCAACATTTTTACCAAAATTTTTTATGAACGTCCGTTAAGACCTTAGCTATTGATCCAGTTGGTCCCCTCGGCCAACCGGACCATTTTCAAACTTAAACGACCTTCAGAGTTGGTAAACCCCTCATTTTACCGATTTTTGTGTGCTATAGTCCATGGATTTTTGGTGATCCAGAATTCCAGCGTGATTTTTACAAAAAAATATTATGGACGTCTGTTAAGACCTTATCTGTAGAGCTAGTTGGTCCCCACGGCTAAATCGGCCCATTTTCAAGTTAAATCGAGCCGCAGAGCAAGACATCCCCCCATTTTGCTGATTTTCTTGTGCTATAGTACATGGATTTTTGGTGATCCGTAATTTCAACGTGAATTTTGCCAAATTTTTTCATGAACGTCCTTTAAAGACCTTAGCTTTGGAGCCAGGTTGTCCTGACGGCCAAACCGTCCCATTTTCAAAGTCAAACGAGCCGCAAAGTTGGTTAACCCCCAATTTTACCTATTTTCGTATGCTATAATCCATGGATTTTTGGTGATCCGGAATTTGGACGTCATTTTTGCCAAAAAAATTCATGAACGTCCGTTAAGACCTTAGCTTGGAGCCAGTTGGTCCCAACGGCCAAACCGGCCCATTTTCAAGTTAAAAGGAGCCGCAGAGTAGGAAATCCCTCCATTTTGCCGATTTTCATGTGCTATAGTACATGGATTTTTTGTGATGCGTAATTCCGACGTCTTTTTCCCAAATTTTTTCATGGACTTCCCTTAAAACCACAACTATGGATCCAATTGAACCCCACGGCCAAACTGGCACATTTTCAAGGTCAAACGAGCCCAGAGCAGGTAAACCCCACATTTTGCCAATTTTTGTGTGCTGTAGTTATGTATTTTTGGTGATCCGGAATTCCAAAGTCATTTTGCCAAATTTTTTCATGAACATCTGTTAAAACATTATCTACAGATCCAGTTGGTCCCCACGGCCAAACCGGCCTATTTTCAAGGTCAAACGAACCCAGAGCAGGTACACCCCTTATTTTGCCAATTTTCGTGTGCTATAATTCATGGATTTTTTGTGATTCGGAATTTCGACGTCATTTTGACAAAAATTTCCATCAACATCTGTTAAGACGTTAGCTATGGAGACAGTTGGTACCCACCACCAAACCGGCCCATTTTCAAAGTCAAACGATCCCAAGAGCAGGTAAACCCTCAATTTTTTCGATTTTTGTTGTGCTATAGTCCATGGATTTTTGGTGAATCAGAATTCTAACGTCATATTTGCCAAAAATTTACATATACGTTCGTTAAAACTTTAGCTATGGATCCAGTTGGTCCCCACTGCCACACCGCCCCATTTTCAAGGTCAAACAAGCCTCAGAGCAGGTAAACCCCAGTTTGCCGATTTTCGTGTGCTATAGTACATGGATTTTTCTTAATCTAGAATTTCGACATTATTTTTGCCAAAAATTTTCATAGATATCCGTTAAGAGTTAAGTTATGGAGCCAGTTGGTCCCCATGGCCAAACGGCTCCATTTTTAAGTTTAAACGAGCACCAGTGCAGGTAAACCCTCCATTTTCTGATTTTCATGTGCTATAGTCCATGAGTTTTTGGTGATCCAGAATTCCGACGTCATTTCTGTTAAAAAAATTCATGGACGTTCGTTAAGACCTTAGCTATGCAGCCAGTTGGTCCCCACGGCCAAACCGGCCCATTTTCAAGGTCAAACGAGCCCAGAGCAGGTAAACCCTCCATTTTGCCGATTTTCGTGTGCTTAAAGTCCATAGATTTTTTATAAACCAAAATTCCGATGTCATTTTTGCTAAAAAAATTCATAGACGTTTGTTAAAACCTTAGCTATGGAGCCAGTTGATGCCCACGTCTAAACCGGAAAATTTTCAAGGTCAAATGAGCCCAGAGCAGGTAAACCCCCCATTTTGCCGATTTTCTTGTCCTATAGTCCATGGATTTTTGGTGATCCAGAATTCAGACGTCATTTTTTCCAAAAAAAAATTCATAGATGTCCGTTAAGACCTTAGCTATGGAGCCAGTTGGTCCCTACGCCAAATTGGCCCATTTTCAAGGTCAAACGATCCCCAAAGCAGGTAAATCCCCCATTTTGCCGATTTTCGTGTGTAGTCCATGGATTTTTGGTGATAAAGAATTTCGATGTCATTTTTTCCAAAAATTTTCATGGACGTCCGTTAAGACTTTAAGTATGAAGCCAGTTGGTCATCACGGCCAAACGGCCCATTTTCAAGGTCAAACGAGCCCCTAGAGAAGGTAATCCCCCTATTTTACCGATTTTCGTATGCTATAGTCCATAAGTTTTTGGTGATCCAGAATTTCGACGTCATTTTTACCAAAAAAATTCATGGATGTCCGTTAAGACCTTAGATATGGAGCAAGTTGGTCCCCACGGCCAAACCGTCACATTTTCAAGGTCAAACGAGCCCTAGAGCAGGTAAACCTCCATTTTGCCAATTTTCATGTGCTATAGTCCTTGGATTTTTTGTGATCCGTAATTCTAACGTAATTTTTGCCAAACTTTTTCATGGACATCCGTTAAAACCTTAGCTATTGAGCCAGTTGGTCCCCACGGCAAAACCGGCCCATTATCAAGGTCAAACGAGCCCTAAGGCAGGTAAATCCCCATTTTGCCGATTTTCGTGTGCTATATAGTCTATGCATTTTTGGTGATCCTGATTCCGATGTCATTTTTGCCAAAAAATTTAATGGACGTCCGTTAAGACCTAGCTATAGAGCCAGTTGGTCCCCACGGCCAAACTGGCCCATTTTCAAGGTCAAACAAGCCCAGAGCAGGTAAACCCCCCATTTTGCCGATTTTCATGTGCTATATAGTCCATGGATTTTTGGTGATCTAGAATTTCGACGTCCTTTTTACCAAACAATTTCATGTACGTCCGTTAAGACCCTAGTTATAGAGCCAGTTGGTCCCCACGGCCAAACCGACCCATTTTAAAGGTCAAACGAGTCCCAGAGCAGGTAAACCCCCCATTTTGCCGATTTTCGTATGCTATAGTTCATGGATTTTCGGTGATTCAGAATTCTGACGTCATTTTTGCCAAAAAATTTCATGGACGTCCGTTAAGACCTTAGATATAGAGCCAATTGGTCCCCACGGACAAACCGGCGACATTTTCAAGTTCAAACGAGCCCAGAGCAGGTAAACCCCCATTTTGCCAATTTTCGTATGCTGCAATTCATGGATTTTTGGTTTTTCGAAATTCTGACGTCATTTTTGCCAAAAAATTTCATGGACATCCGTTAGGACCTTAGCTATGGAGCCAATTGGTCCCCATGGCAAAACCGGCCATTTTTCAAGGTCAAACGAGCCATAGAGCAGGTAAACCCTTCATTTTGCCGATTTTTGTGTGCTATATAGTCCATGAATTTTTGGTGATCTAGAATTCCGACGTCATTTTTGCCAAACTTTTTCATGTACCTCCGTTAGACCTTAGCTATGGAGCCAGTTGGTCCCCACAACCAAACTGGCACATTTTCTAGGTTTATTTTGCCGATTTTTGTGTGTTATAGTCTATCAATTTTTGGTGATCTAGTATGCCGATCTCATTTTTGCAAAAAAAATTCATGCACGTCCGTTAAAAATCTTTCCTATGGAGCCAGTTGGTCCACATAGCCAAACCGGGCCATTTTCAAGGTCCAACGATCCCTAGAGAAGGTAAATCCCCCATTTTGCCGATTTTAGTGTGCTATAGTCCAAGGATTTTTGGAGATCCGAAATTCCGATGTCATTTTTGCCAAACTCTTTCATGGACGTCTGTTAAGACCTTAGTTATGGTGCTAGTTGGTCCCCACGGTCAAACTATCCATTTTCAAGGTCAAACGAGCCCCAGAGCAGGTAAATCCCATATTTTGTCCATGGATTTTTGGTGATCTAGAATTTCGATGTTATTTTTGGCAAATTTTTTCATGGACGTCCGTTAGGATTTTATCTATGGAGCTAGTTTGTCCCCACGGCCAAACCGTCCATTTTCAAGGTCAAATGTGCCCAGAGCAGGTAAACCCCCTATTTTGCCGATTTTTGTGTGCTATAGTCTATGGATTTTTGGTGATTCGGAATTTCGATGTCTTTTTTGCCAAAAAATTTCATGTACGTCTGTTTAGAGCTTAGTTATATAGCCTGTTGGTCCCCACGGCCAAACTGTCGATTTTTAAAAGGTTAAACCCCTCATTTTGCTGATTTTCGTGTGCTATAGTCCATGGATTTTTTGTTATTCGGAATTTCGACGTCATTTTTGCCAAAAATTTTTATGATGTCGGTTAAGACCTTAGATATGGAGCTAGTTTGTCCCCACGGCAAAACTGGCAACATTTTCAAGTTCAAACGATCCCCAGAGTAGGTAAACCCCCCATTTTATCGATTTTCGTGTGTTATGGTCCATAGATTTTTGGTGATCCAAAATTTTGACGTCATTTTTGCCAAAAAAATTTATGGATGTTCGTTAAGACCTTAGTTATGGAGTCAATTGGTCCCCACAGCCAATCCGACCCATTTTCAAGGTCAAACGAGCCCAGAGTAGGTAAACCCCTGATTTTGTTGATTTTCGTGTGCTATAGTCCATGAATTTTGGTGATCCAGAATTTCAATGTCATTTTTGCCAAACTTTTTCAAAGACGTCCGTTAAGACCTTAGTTATGGAGTCATATGGTCCCCACGGCCAAAACGGCCTATTTTCAAGGTCAAACGAGCCCAAAGTAGGTAAACCCCACATTTGCCAATTTTCATGTGCTATAGTCCATGGATTTCGGTGATCCAAAATTCTGATGTCATTTTTTGCCAAAAATTTTCATGGACGTCCGTTAAGTCCTTAGCTATGGGGCCAATTGGTCCCCACGGCCAAACCGACCTTTTTCAAGGTCAAACGAACCCCAAAGAAGGTTAACCCCTATTTTGCCGATTTTTGTGTGCTATATTCCATGGATTCTTGGTGATCCAGAATTCCGACGTCATTTTTTACCAAAATTTTCATAGACGTCCGTTAAAACATTAGCTCTGGAGCTAGTTGGTCCATACGGCCAAACCGGCCCATTTTCAAGGTCAAAGGTGCCCCAGAGCAGGTAAACCCCCCATTTTGCTGATTTTCGTGTGTTATAGTCCATGGATTTTTGGTGATCCAGAATATCGACGTTATTTTTGCAAAAAAATTCATGGACGTCCGTTAAGGCCTTAGCTATGGAGTTAGTTTGTCCCCACGACAAAACCGGCCTATTTTCAAGGTCAAACGAGCTCCAGAGTAGGTAAACCCTCCATTTTGCCAATTTTTGTGTGTTATAGTTCATGGATTTTTAGTGATCCGTAATTTCGACGTCATTTTTGCCAAAACATTTCATGGACGTCTGTTAAGACCTTAGATATGGAGTCAGTTGGTCCCCACGGCCAAATCGACCCATTTTCAAAGTCAAACGAGCCCCATAGCAAGTAAACCCACCATTTTGCCGATGTTCGTGTGCTATAGTCCATGAATTTTTAGTCATCCCAAATTTCAACATCATTTTTGCCAAAAGTTTTCATGGGGGTCCGTTAAGACCTTAGTTATGTAGCCAGTTGGTCCACACGGCCAAACCAGCCTATTTTAAAGGTCAAACGAGCCCCAGAGCAGGTAAACCCCCTATTTTGCCAATTTTCGTGTGCTATAGTCCATGTAATTTGGTGATCCGGAATTTCGATGTCATTTTTGCCAAAACTATTCATGAAAGTCTGTTAAGACCTTAGCTATGGAGCCAGCTTGTCCCCACAGTCAAACAGGCCCATTTTCAAGGTCAAACGAGCCCAGAGCAAGTAAACCCCAATTTTGCCAATTTTCGTGTGCAATAGTCCATGGATTATTGGTGATCCGGAATTACAACGTCATTTTTGCCAAAAAAATTCATGGACGTCCGTTAAGACATTATCTATTGAGCCAGTTTGTCCCCACGGCCTTATCGGGCCAATTTCAAGGTCAAACGAGCCCTAGAGAAGGTAAACCCCAGTTATGCCAATTTTCGTGTGCTATAGTCCATGGATTTTTGGAGTTTCAGAATTCCGACGTCAATTTGTCCAAATATTATCATGGACGTCCGTTAAGACCTTAGTTATGGAGCCAGTTGGTCCCCACGGCCAAATCGACCCATTTTCAAGTTCAAATGGTCCCAGAGCAGGTAAACCCCCCATTTTGTCGATTTTCGTGTGCTGTTGTCTATGGATTTTTGGTGATCTAGAATTCCAACGTCATTTTTGCCAAAACCTTTCTTTAGTATGTAATATATTTATAAATTACTAAAAAAGTAATACTATAAATTATAAAAATTCGGGAAAAGGGTCTGAAAAATACTCTAACTTTGGCAAAAATGGTTGTTACAATACCAAACTTTATGGAAGACCTTTTACCCTCCCTACACTATTTAATAGACTATTTTAAAGGTATATTTGTGCCCACATGGACACGTTACTATTTATAATTATGCAATATTTATGATGTCCACGTGGGCACATATGTACCTTTAAAATACACTATTAAATAGTGCAGGGGGTAAAAGGTTTTTTCCATAATATTTCAGACATTTTTCCCTAAAAATAACAAAACAAAATATTATATAGAAGTGAATATAGGAGCTTAGGGTCATATGAGTTTTAAAAAGAAGTTTAATTGTGAGTTTAATTTTTTTTATATACATTTATGTGGTTGTAAAAGAGTTCACGAATATAAAATATAAAATTTAAAATAAATTTGCTAAGATATTTTTCCCAAAACAACTAAGAAAGAAATAGTCCTTCTCAAGGAACCTCGACTCAAGTAAATCATATTAAAATCAATTCTTGAAAAATGAAAAATAGCGAAGATGTCATATATTTCCTCTATTTCAATTTGTTCGTCTTACTTTCTTGGGAAAAGGCATAGATTCCCCCTTGAACTTGTCCCGAAAAGTCAATTACACACTTAAACTATCATGACGACCTATTACACACACTTACTACTTAAAGTGAATTATTAGAGAAAGAAAGCTTAGTGATAAAGTGGGTGGGATTTAGTGATAAAGAAGATATAATTATTAGAGAATTTCAATAATTAATTAGAGATTAATTAGTGTAAAATAGAGTTAACAAAAAGAAATTATAAAAACTGACGTGTTGCTGACATAGTGTGTATGTGGCAATTGAGTGTAATACACTACATGATGTGAGAGTGGTGTTACACGCCTCAAGGTGGTATTAAATTTAGTTTTAAATAGTAAAGGTGTGTAATAGGTCGTCATAATAGTTTAAGCGTGTAACTGACTTTTCAGGACAAGTATAGGGGGGAATTTATGCCTTTTTTCTACTTTCTTTTTTAGTCTATTTCGGAAAAAACATTTTCCCCTTTTTTGACAACTTTTAATTTCAACTTTTCACATTGCACGTTTAAGACTATGAAATTAAAACATATTTTGATATATTTTACCTATTTTTAATTTAAGATTACAAAATTAAAAAGTTTATTTATTTTTAAATATCCATGTCAAATTAAAATTAACCAAAGAAACTATAACGAATGGAAAAAAGAAGTCAACAACAAAAAATAGTATGATAAACAAAGTTAAGAAAAAAACAGGTAACAATAAAATCGAAGAACACGAGGAAAACTAAATAATTCTCGATTACCTATTACTAGCTTTCTACCCTAATTATCGACTTTGTCATATCATTTTATCTAGAATCATATCCTCGATAAATTGTATGTGTATCATGTCGACCTACTTATACCTCTTATAAAACCTATCATAAAATGAGACTTGAGCATGCAAAAGAGAAAGAAACACATATTACATATAAATCGCATTTGACAGACGCGTTTTACTCTTTCTTTATCACAAGGGCATTTTTGGTATTTAAAAGCTTACGTCCCTACTGCCTTCCCTGTAAGTGCCACGTGCAATTCTACTTTTGCATTGTATTTTAATTTTTTTCACAAATAGTTATCTTGTGTTTTTATAAATGAAATGTTTTCATGTTTTCTTTTAGTGAAAAATTTCTCAATCTTTTTGTACGTATTTTTCGTTCTAATTTATGTAATAGAGTTTAAATTTGAAGATTTAATCAAGTTTTTTTGGTACATTTTTATGCATTTTAAATAATTTAATCTGTTAATTATTATGTTTTATAATAATTTTTATGTAATTTCAAATTTATATATATTACATTTCATGAAATATCAATTTATATATTCAAATTCACGATTAAAGTTTAAAATTTTAAATATTCATAATTTTTTTTATTTTACTATTAGAATATTGAATCCGTGCTCAGCACCGACAAAACACCACTAATGTATCAATAGAGATGTACCCATTTATTGTCTTCCATATACAGTGTCTCCATTGTAAGGGATAGATAATAGACAATTTGTGTTGAATTAGGTTTTAGTTATTAAGTCTAAAAACTATGTATTATGCCTAGAAAAGAAATATATCGTCAATGAAATTAATTAATTTTTGCAAACTTAAAGGCTCAAATTTATGTGGAATTTTTATATTAGAGGGATCACAATAAAACTATTTGCAAACTTTTTTAAAAAATAATAATGAAAATTGGGGGTGGGGTGGGGAAGAGGAAATGAAAGAGGGATTATATTGGTTAGGAATGACAATGGAGCGGTGCGGAACGTGGATGGGGTGGGTTGAGCTTAATTTGTAAAAAATGTAATCTCCCGTACACAACAATTTTTTTCATTTTTAACCCGCCCCGCATAGACCCGCTCCACATAATTTTTTTAATAATTTTCTTTTCTAGTTATGTTCGATACTAAAAATTAAATTCATAAAAACAAATTTATTTTTCCATTAAGTTGTATTAACTTAATAGATAATGACTTAAAAATTTGTTTGTTAGAGGCCAAATGAGAAGCATATAAGAAATTGTATTAGTTTTGATTGAACCATTTTTATGTATTATCTTGAATATTTTACTAACTTTAAAGAAATTATGATAATGCTCTATCACTCTTATAACATGTAAAAAGTTAAAATTAAGTTCTAAGTCACATAGACCTGCAACCCGCTCGACAGTTTTTTAAAAACCACTTCAACCCGCTCCACACAATTTTAAATTCGCCTCACCCGCCCCTCATAGCTTTAAACCCACTGTGCATCCCCCCTCCCCACCCCTCCCATATTGTCATCCCTATACCTGGAATCAACCTCTCACCCTTAATAAAATGGTTTATAGTTACATAAGTAGTCGAGGAATATTTTAGACCAAATTTTTAAACTTTTTTTTAAAAAAATTGTATCAAGTCAAACGATGTCACATAAATTAAAATCGAGACAATATTTGATTAGAAAACTCTGTTTTTCTCTTAACCAAACAAGACGGCCCAGATTGGAGAAAATGATCAAAATAGTCCTTCATGTATAGGGTTTGAATTATTTTGGTCTTTTATCTATACCATCTTATCAAAATAGTCCTTAATGTATACATAAAAAGTATCATTTTGGTCCTAACCCTAAAAACTAACTGAAAACATAAAAAAAAGGGGTTAAGTTTAACGGTGGATCCCACACTCTTCTTCCTCCCTCTTTCTTCCCCATTGCTTCTCCTTCATGTTAAAAAAAAAGAACTTATAAAATGAGGTTACCAGATCGAAGATGGTCAGATCACAAACATCTAGAGGTAATAAAAATGCCAAGGAAGAAATGTAGTTCAAACAGTCCAGAAAACACATCTATTTACTTCAGTCAACATCAAAAAATCAATACAGTTTATAACAAATTAATGCAAACACAAAAGTCAACAGTGAAGCATACAAGTAAGCTCAGAATCAGCAGATTACAACCAGATGTGAGTAAAAATCAAATCGGATTTCGGTGAAATCGAATTGCAGAATGAAAGAGAGAAGATTGGAGAATGGATCTGTGAAAGAAAAGGTACCTCTTCTTCTCAATCACAAATTTAGAGATAATAATTGGGACTTTTCTTTCATTTTATATGTTCTTTTTTTTTAACATGAAGGAGAAGCAATGGGGAAGAAAGAGGGAGGAAGAAGAGTGTGGAACCCACCGTTAAACTTAACCCTTTTTTGATGTTTTCAGTTAATTTTTAGGGTTAGGATCAAAATGATACTTTTTATGTATAGATTAAGGACTATTTTGATAAGATGGTATAGATAAAGGATCAAAATAATTCAAACCCTATACATTAAGGACTATTTTGATCATTTTCTCGCCCAGATTGCAACGACCTAAACTTTGATGCCGGCCCACAAATGTAGCGTGCACATAAGAGCCTCAAAAGTTTTGAAAAAATTACGCGACGTGATAAATATTTAGATTATATTTATAATAAATAACATGCATTAATATAGGGAAAAGGGTCAAATATATCCCTAAACTATTCGAAAAGGACTAGATATACCCCCTGTTTAAAGTTTGGCTCACTCGTGCCCTCACCGTCCAACTTTTCGTCTAGATATGCCCTTATAGGCGTTAAATGTCAAATAGAATTGTCACGTCATTTTTACATTACCACGTGACATTTATATTAAAGGGAAAAGGGTCAAATATACCCCTAAACTATTCGAAAAGGTCTAGATATACCCCCTTTTAAATAAACTACCTGATCCGTTTTCAACAAAAAAAATTCAGTAAATCCTGAAATGAGTAATTGACTAATAAAAAATAGGAAAAATATGAAAAAAAATATATAAAATTAACGCCAAAAATTCACAAATAAATATAGTAACCTTAAATTCAACAATTTCAATAATTTTTTAATTTTTTTTTTTTCAATAAATTCCAAAAATGAGTTATTGATTAATAAAAAATATGAAAAATATAACCTAAAAATTCAGCAGAAAGTCATTTTCATATTTTTTATTAATCAATTACTCATTTTCGTTATTTATCGAAAAAAATAAAAATTTAAAAAAATTGTTGAAATTGTTGAATTTAAGGTTACTATATTTATTTGCAAATTTTTGGCGTTAATTTTATTTATTTATTTTCATATTTTTCCTATTTTTTATTAGTCAATTACTCATTTTCGGGGTTTACCCAAAAAAAATAAAATTTTAAATTTTTTTATTGAAAACGGGTCGGGTAGTTTATTTAAAAGGGAGGTATATCTAGACCTTTTCGAATAGTTTAGGGGTATATTTGACCCTTTTCCCTTTAATATAAATGTCACGTGGTAATGTAAAAATGACGTGGCAATTCCATTTGACATTTAACGCCCATAAGGGCATATCTAGACGAAAAGTTGAACGGCGAGAGCACGATTGAGCCAAACTTTAAACGAGGGGTATATCTAGACCTTTTCGAATAGTTTAGAGGCATATTTGAACCTTTTCCCATTAATATATATACGAAACACAATTACATTCATAAATCATATTTTATGAGCTCAAAATTTTCAAAAATAAATTATGTTACTTACGACTAACAATAACCATTAAAATAAACTATGTTAATTACAATTCACGATGACCATTAGTTACCTAATAAATCCATCATAATTCGTCATTAAATTCAAAAAATCAATTCATGTTCTAATACACATGAAAAACACCAAACTGATAAATTCGTGTTTCATGACAAATTGACAATAAAATATCAAAACAAATAACGCTAATCAGGAGAGAGCAACAAATACTAACCATTAAGAAAATCAACATGTACAATAATACAAACAACAAAACAATCAACTCATTATCTATCGAATTCGAATATAAACAGAAATAGATAATCACTTTACCATAAAAAAAAAAATATACACAACAAACTTATTATTATTATTATTTCAAAATACGTAGCAAAACAACATTATAGTTTGTTTTTTTAATTATTATAGTACTA